>BQNB010010779.1:0-83106 GCA_026074375.1 Tanacetum coccineum | reverse complement strand
TTAATTATCCAATATATAAGCCTCATGAACACATATTAACAATTACATTACATTCATATGCGAAATATAAGCTTTGAAACCTATGAAAACCCTAAACCGCATACAACCAAACCCGCGACCCCATTTCTTTGTTTTAAACCCATTTTAACCCAAACCAATTCCTAATCTTTGCTAATTACTTTAATACCAGACCTTAACAACCTATTTCATCTATCCTTAATCATTATAAACACAATGTACCTTGGAAAAACCCTTGAACACCACGTAAAGCCCAAAACTGACCCAAACCACTTCCATATTCATTTTGACCCATTTAAATTGCTACCATGTGCAAATGACCACCCAAGAACCATTATAGATTCATAGTATCAGCTTACTAAGCATCTTTGACTCCTCCATGGTCAAGAATGAAGGCACCATGTGCATGTTTTTTCCTACTTCAGCTGCGGCAGCAAGATAAGTCACCCAACACATTCAAGCTACTTATAGACCATCCACACTTCATTTTATAGCTTGTACACCTTCCCTACTAGACCCTCTAGGTGTAAAGATCAGATTTTATAGCTTGCTTACTCCTCTAGTCTTAAAATAGGTATAAATAGAGGCTTCGGTAGTTCATTCCAACTCGCACCCCCCATCTTCTTACTATAACCCTTAAGGCAGAAATCATTTTCTCCTATATGATCCTAGGATCATAAAAGACGTTCAAGAAGTGAAGCCCTAAAGAAAACGAAGCCTCGGGGTCGTTATTCTAGGCGTACGAAGCCGAAAGTTCCGATTCTGACCCGTTTCTAAGCTATAAGCTCAAACTAGGTTCTCTAAACTTATGATCTACTTTTATAACGTCATAATGTTCATATGATCTTGCTAAAATCATAATATAAAGGTTTGAACTCAAAAACCTAAGTGTTATGCCTTTTTGATCCAAAACCGTACACCCGAAACCCTAATTTCATGTTTTTATTTAAACTATGAGCTAAACTTGTAAACTATTGTTATAATATATCCTAATAAGCTTATATTATGTTAAAATAAGTGATTTGATAAGTCATAAGATAATTTGATCTTAAAACACATGCGTGTTTATTTTAAAACCCTAATATGACCCGTTTTACTTCCTAGCTTAACGAATCGTTAATTTAAACTTGTGTTGTGTTAAATCTTCATATTTTAGTTTATTATAACTTATAAATGTCTATTGAAATGTTAAAATAAGCTTGCATGGCAATTTGGACATGTTTTGTAATTATAATCCATGCAAGGGGTATATATCGTAAATTTTAGAAACTTATAACTAAAAGGACTAAAAGTGTCATTTTATTAAAGTTATAACTACAAGGGTATATTTTGTCACTTTTTAAAGTCCAAGATTTATTTTGTATATCAATAAAAGTTGATGGACCAAAGTCGTAAAATGCAAACCCTAGGGGTCTACTTGCAATTTTCCAAACCCTAGGGTCTAAAATGTAACATTTTGAAAAAGTATAAAATCATATTCAAAACATTACCAGACATAACTTTAATTAACGCTTGACATGCTTAACATTTCCAGATATTGAATAAAATGCTTAAAACTGCTTATGTTCTAATCATTATATCATTCATCATCGATGTGCTTTCAAAAATCATGTCCCGGATCTATATCATACCACAATACTAGGGAGCTTCATATTAAGGAGTTTTTCAACTTGGTATTAACGTTGATTGTCAGAGTTTGTTGGGTTGTGATGATTTAAAGTGCCCTAGCTCCACAAACGTTTACTGAATGACTTCTGAATTATGATGGCCCGAACGGTGTTATGATAATTTTAATACCAAAACCGACATCGATATCCAAAAACTTATATATACAACCAAACTAAGACTTGTCATATATTACCCAAAGTTGTCTGTGATTGCCGTGTTGAAGCCGTTACTATTCATTTCATATACATTGCTATCAATTTCCCTATAACTGTTCAGGTGAGTTCATAGCGTCGCATTTCAATCTTTTATAAACCCTCGAGGGGGATATCATGCTATAAAACCATGAATGCTATTTATTTCTGTATGCTATCAATTTATATTGCCTAATTAACTGCCTTTGCCTTTAAGACCCCATAATCAGAACCGTTAATTTTTACTCTCCATGTAAGTAAGCGCGAATGGATGTAAATAGATCTATTAGGGCTGACTCCCCGTTGGTGGAACCCATTACGTGTAAACCAATTGTACATCAATTAGAGAATCACGGGGTATTTTGGAAAAGGTACCCGCAGGGGCTATAACGTATCACCATACCCTAAGGCTTTGGATTCATGAGCTAATGGCAAATAAAATAAAAAAATATGTTTCAATACTGGGTTATATCAACGTAACCCAAAATCGCATTTGGCATTCAAATTATAATACTTAAACCTATAGAATTCACTCAACCTTTGTGTTGATTTTTTTAGCAAGTTGTCTATCTCAGGGTAACTAATGGCACGGAGTGGCGAGGACATGAAGATGGAAAAACCGTTATCATTCACACTTTGTAAATACAGATGTTGGGACCTCTCTTTTGTAAAAACTCTGAAGAAATAATGAATGATAACTTATTTTCATAAACGACTCTTTTTGATTCGTTTTCTATGATTATGACTGTTGTACCTTGAAGTAATACCCCAGATTAGCTTCCGCTGCTATATGTAAAAATGGGGGTGTTACAGATTTGGTATCAAGAGCCTACGTTATAGAGAACAAGGTTAAAACCTTAACTATAACTACTTTTCTTTTTCCATCCAAGAAAGTCCTCCGTGCCGCTATATCTCCCGGAATGGTATGTAAAGTTACATAACTATTATATTACTAAATAAATAACTTATGTTATTTACTGCTGGGTTGTTAAGCAGAATGATGTCTTCCCCCGACCATCCTACTACAAACTTGGAAGATGCCTTTTCTTCCAATTTCCCAAACTATCTTCCTCTAATTTCTCCGGATTATGTCCCGGCCTCTCCAGGAAAAACCTACTCCAGTGCTTCCAATTCATTTGGAATTGTCCCACTAGCTTCATCAACTCTATCTCCTAAAACTCATGAATCCGAAGCTTTCTATAATGAAAACCAACATCCAAATATCATACCAAGAAGTTATAGAAGCTTTCTATAATGAAAACCAACATCCAAATATCATACCTCCTAAAACTCAAGAATTCTTTCTTCCAGAAGGACTTCTTTCACCAATGCAGTTATCTCCATCTACCCCATCCCAACCTCAAGCTCTTGAGATTGGTGAAACTTCCCAGAAATCAGCTATCAAACATCATGAAGAGCAAATTCAGGGTATCCAATGTTATCTAGAAGAAATCCCTCCTGAACATTTTGAACAGATTGAAAACGGCATCGAAGGTCTCGGTAAAGGAACAATAATCATCCAACGTGATTTTGACGCCTTAACAGCAGAACTCCAGCAAGCTCATACTCAGATCACTAAACTTCAGAGAAAGCAAATAGGATCCAACCATAAGATCTCCTTAGCTCGCTACAGAATCGCTGAATTAGCAGAAGTTATCAATGATATGGAAACTCGTCACCAAGAAGACATAGAAAATCTCATGAACTCCATCATCGAACTCTAGAACCGCATGGAATGATCATCCAGTTTCTAGTTTAAATTCTAGTTTTTAGCTTTAACCTAGCCACGGGATGTGTGGTATAAATAAAAACACTTGTCAAATCTTGACTATGTATAGTACTAAGGCAAGTTGTTCTTAAATACAAAGGCAATCCCGTTATCTACCTTGTTGTCCTTACCACTTTATTTATCTCATCATCCATTCATCATTCATTCATCCATCGTACATTCATCATCATACCATAACCTTTAGATATCACCATTGTTAAAAATGCTTAAATGAAGCATTATTCTTTAAGCATTTCTCTTTAATCATTTTAAAGAAGAACAAGCATTATACTTGTGATATCATTCTTATTACGTGTTATCTTTTGTTGATAGAATGCCTCCAAAAAGAGCATCAACAACGGAAGCACCGGCTATGACTCAAGATGCCATTAGAAAGTTAGTTGCTGATAGTGTCACCTCGGCTCTAGAAGCTCAAGCTGCGACAATGGCAAGTGCTAGTAATCCCAACAGGAACACCGGTCCTACTGGAACTCCTACAGTGAAAACGGGAAACTACAAAGAGTTCATTAGCTGTCAACCTTTCTACTTTAATGGTACGGAAGGAGCAGTAGGCCTTATTCGCTGGTTTGAACGAACCGAATCAGTGTTCTCTCGTAGCAGATGTGCCGAAGAAAACAAAGTAACTTTTGCTACTGGTACTTTAACTGACGATGCCTTGTCCTGGTGGAATGCATATGCCCAGCCTATGGGAATAGAGCAAGCCAATCAAATCACCTGGACTGAGCTAAAAAGGCTTCTGACAAACAAGTATTGTCCCCGGACTGAGATCAGAAAGATGGAAGAAGAAACCATTTATTACAATCTAATTGTAAAGGGAAATGGATCTTAAAGCATATGTTAGAAGATCCAAGTAATTAACGTTCTATGTTCCAAACATGAGCCAAACAACGATAACCTCTTGGAACTTTTATACGTGGACTACCTCGAGATTAAAGAAATGTATACTGCCTCTAAACCTCAAACTTTTAGAGGAATCCAACAACATATGCCCAAAGTCTGATGGATCAATAAATTAAGCATGCTCCATGCAAGTATCAAGTGACAACAAAAGAAAGTTTGACGACAGAAGAACTTTCAACAACAGCTCCCGCAGCAACAACAACTATCGCAACACCAACAATCGCTACAACAATCGCCAACCACAAAACCGGAGGCAAGAAGCTGGTAGAGCCTATGCTGTTACTCCATCAAAAAATAGTAGGTATGTCGGAGATCTCCCTTTGTGCAAGAGATGCAATTTCCATCACAACGGACCTTGTACTGGCAAATGGTAATATTACAACAAGAAGGTCATATAGCAAGAACTGCCGAAACAATAAGCAACAGTTTTTTTTTTTTTTGGGGGGGGGGGGGGGGGTTCTTGGAAGTAATCAACTACCAGTGACAATTTTATGTCATGGCCCTATGGAGAAAAAAAGTCTTCTACAACCTGTAGCCGCAAGACCAACATCAATGCCCAATGAAGAGCCTACATGCTGAAAGATAGGAATGCTCAACAAGACCCGAACGTAGTTACGGGTATGTTTCTATTAAATCAGCATTTAGTCAAAGTATTGTTTGATTTCGGAGCTGATAAAAGCTTTATATCCATATCGCTTGCCTCTAAGCTAAAAATTCCGTCTATTACAATAGATACCTTTTATGATATCGAAATGGCTGATGAAAACTTAGTAAGCACAAACACTGTTACTAAAGGCCGCACTCTAACTCTGCTAAATCAACCTTTTGAAATCTATCTCATGCCAATTAAGCTTGGTAGTTTCGACGTTGTCATCGGTATGGACTGGTTATCCAAGTATCATGCCAAAATTCTCTGTGACGAGAAAGTTGTTCACATTCCTATCAACGGTGAAACTCTAATCATTCGAGGTGATCGAAGTAAAACTCGACTTAATCTCATATCTTGTATAAAAACCGAAAGGTATATATCCCGAGGTTGTCAAGCTTTCATGATTCAAGTAATGGAGAAGAAATCAGATGAGAAGAAACTAGAAGACATTCCCGTAGTCAAAGAATTTCTAGATGTTTTTCCTGAAGATCTACCTGGTCTCCCTCCCGTTTGCCAAGTAGAATTCCAAATCGACTTAATCCCGGAGCATCACCTGTAGCTCAAACACCTTATAGATTGGTTCCTTCAAATACAGAGTTACTAACCAACTCAAGAACTAACCACCGAGGTTTTATTCAACCAAGTACTTCGCCTTGGGGAGCTCCTGTTTTATTTGTTAAAAAGAAAGACGGATCTTTCAGAATGTGTAGTAGTATTTACTGAGTAGTTGAAGAAACTTACCATATAAGACTCGTTAACCATTACCAAGTATCGATGACTTATTCGTCAACTCAGGTTCAAGCATTTTATTCAAAAATCGACTTAAGATCAGGTTATCAATAAACTGAGATAATGGAAGAAGATATTCCTAAGACAGCTTCAGACAAGATACGGAGCATGAATTTCAAGTCATGCCTTTGGTTAAACGAACGCACCTGCCATATTCATGGATCACATGAATCTGTATGTAAACCATTATCTGGATAAATACGTAATCGTGTTTATCGATGATATTCTATCTATTCTCTAACAAGAAGAACATGCAAATCATCTCGAGAATCAACTTGAATTACTCCGAAAAGAGAAATTGTATGCCAAGTTCTCTAAATGTGATTTCTGGATTCATATCGTGCAATTTCTTAGTCATCTCATCGATAGTCAAGGACTTCATGTTGACCCTACCAAGATTGAAGCTGTTGAGAATTGGACGTCTCCCACTACACCCACATAAGTGTGTCAATTCTTAGGACTTGCCGGCTATTACCGAAGATTTATCGAAGGATTTTCAAAAATTGCAAAGCCTTTGACTAAATTAACCCAGAAAAACAAGAGTTATATCTGGGGCGAAGAACAAGAATTAGCTTTTCAACTTCTTAAACAAAAACTCTGTGAAGCCACCAACTTAGCATTACCATAAGGAAACGAGTAATTTTTTGTCGTTTACTGTGGATGCGCTCTCGTCAAGGGTAGTAGCTTTATTAATGCAAAAGAGAAAAAGTCATTGCTTATGCATCTCGACAACTCAAACCTCATGAAGAAAACTATACCACTCATGATCTTGAATTAGGAGCAGTAATATTCGCTCTTAAAATCTGGAGACACTATCTATACGGTACAAAGTGTACAGTTTTCACTGATCACAAGAGCCTTCAACATATTCTTTGTCAAAAAGAATTGAATATGAGGCAACGCCGATGGTTAGAACTACTCGCAGATTATGATTGTGAAATTTGTTATCATCCCGGAAAGGCAAATGTTGTAGCAGATGCCTTAAGTCGAAAGAAAAGAACCAAACCTCTCCGAGTTCGAGCATTAATCTTAACCGTTCATCCAAAATTACCATCTCAAATTCTCGAAGCCCAAAATGAAGCTCTCAAAGAAGAAAATGTCAAAAACGAGAACCTAAGAGGAATGGACAAATCATTTGAAATTCGTCCTGATGGAACTCGTTGTATCAAAAACCGAAGCTGGTTACCACTTTTTGGCGGTTTGAGAGACTTAATCATGCATGAGTCTCATAAATCAAAATATTCTATTCACCCGGGTTCTGATAAGATGTACCATGATTTAAAGAAACTCTATTGGTGGCCTAACATGAAGGCAATCATCGCAGAATATGTTAGCAAGTGTTTGACATGTTCTAGAGTTAAAGCAGAATGTCAAAAGCCATCCGGCTTATTGGTACAACCAGAAATTCCTATGTGGAAATGGGAAAGAATAACAATGGATTTTGTTTCAAAGCTACCCAAAACCTCAATTGGACATGACACCATCTGGGTCATCGTCGATCGTCTTACCAAATCCGCGCATTTCATTCCCATTCGAGCGACTGATAGTATGGAAACTCTTACAAGGTTATACATCAAAGAAATAGTCTCTCGACATGGCGTGCCAATCTCTATCATCTCGGATCGTGACAGTAACTTCACATCTAGATCCTGGCAATCATTGCAAAATGCTTTGGGTACTCAACTAGACATGAGTACAGCATACCACCCTGAAACCGATGGACAAAGTGAAAGAATCATCCAAACACTCGAAGACATGCTACGAGCTTGTGTTATAGATTTCGGGAAAGGATGGGATAAACATTTACCATTGGTAGAATTTTCGTACAATAACAGTTATCATGCCAGTATCAAGGCAGCACCATTCGAAGCACTTTATGGATGAAAGTGTAGATCACCTGTTTGCTGGGCCGAAGTTGGAGATTCCACGTACGGGACCAAAATAATTCAAGAAACCACTGAAAATATCGTACAAATTCGTCAACGCTTGCAAGCTGGCAAGAGGACGACAAAGAGAGTTACGCCAATGTAAAGGCGGAAGCGTTTTAGAATTGTAAAGTTGGCGATCGTGTTATGTTGAAAGTATCACCTCGCAAGGGTATCTTTCGATTCGGAAAACGAGGAAAGCTAAATCCCCGATACATTAGACCATTCAAAATCCTTGAATGAATTGGCCTAGTGGCGTACAAACTAGAACTTCCGAAAGAGCTTAGTAGTATCCACAATACTTTCCACGTTTCTAATCTCAAGAAGTGCTTATCCGACGAATCTCTCGTTATTCCAATGAAGAGGAACTTTCAACTCGACGACAAGCTTCAACTTTGTAGAAGAAGCCATTAAGAAGTTTATGGACCGTGAGATCAAGCCAACTCAAGCGAAGTCGTATCCTATAATCAAAGTACGAAGGAACTCTAAAAGAGGACCAGAGTTTACATGGGAACGTGAAGATGAAATTCGTGCCAAATATCCTTATCTATTTCCAATCATCACTTCAAGTTCAATTAAATCTCGGGATGCGATTTCTGTAAGGGGTGGAGACTATAACAACCAGTAACTTTCAATAAATGTAAATATCCAAATCTAGTTAATTTAGATGAGTACAATCTATCAGTTATATAGAAATCACCTTTTTTCAGGGAAAATTTATCGCTTTATTACATTACATTACTTATGCCAAATCTCAATATGCAATATAACCTGCATAACAAAAGTTTAACGGACCAGGCAACCTTCATATGGCCAATCACTATCTTCATATATGTCCAAGCATTTCATCAGAAAATATCAAGTCCTATATCATAATATCAATTTCTACAAAGTACACTTATTCCTAAAATGTACCATTCGCAACATTATAACAAAACGGGCCTTTAAACCGATATCGACGCCCTAAACCCTAATCTCTGAAGGGTTAAAACCCATAAAATTAATGCACAAGCTAACTAAAGACTATTTACAAGCAATAGCAACTCTCATTTGAAATATAAAATCTCTTCAACTCAAAGTACAAGTCTCTAAAAGCTCAATGTACAAGTCATTAAGCATGATCTCTAAAATAGCCGTTTTACCTCCGTTTTCATTTTAATTTCTTCACCACCACTTGAGTACAAGCTACTACACTCATTCTACAATGTATAAACCCTAAATATTCTATTCATAAGCTTTCATACATCTTTTTACACTCCAAACCCTAATTCAAAACCCTAAACCCTAAAACCGAGCTAGTTTCTAAACCATGACTCATTTCTTGATTTTTACCCATTGTAAACCTAAACCAACTCTTAAATAAGTTATAATAACATTAATTACAACATCCTCAATCATACTCCATCATCATTTCATCATTCTACATCAATTACACAAAGAACGAATCCAGAAAACCCTAATTATGCCCTAATTGTGATTTTGACCCGTTTACTCATTTTTAGACCATCTCATTCTCAAGTAAGCAATCAAGAGTCATTGTAAACTCATAAAATGAGTTTACAAATCATCATCAATCACTATCTTGACAATGTACCTTAAATTCAAGCTAGAAAACCCTAAAGGATTCAATTTGTGCCCTAATCTCAAACCACGACAATTCTCAATTTGACCCATTTCAATTCAAACCACTTATCATTTCTCATTAATTATCCAATATATAAGCCTCATGAACACATATTAACAATTACATTACATTCATATGCGAAATATAAGCTTTGAAACCTATGAAAACCCTAAACCGCATACAACCAAACCCGCGACCCCATTTCTTTATTTTAAAACCGTTTTAACCCAAACTAATTCCCAATCTTTGCTAATTACTTTAATACCAGACCTTAACAACCTATTTCATCTATCCTTAATCATTATAAACACAATGTACCTTGGAAAAACCCTTGAACACCACGTCAAGCCCAAACTGACCCGAACCACTTCCATATTCATTTTGACCCATTTAAAATGCTACCATGTGCAAATGAACACCCAAGAACCCTTCTAGATTCATTGTAGCAGCTTACTAAGTAGCTTTGACTCCTCCATGGTCAAGAATGAAGGCACCATGTGCATGTTTTTGCCTACTTCAGCCGCGACAGCAAGATAAGTCACCCAACACATTCAAGCTACTCATAGACCATCCACACTTCATTTTATAGCTTGTACACCTTCCCTACTAGACCCTCTAGGTGTTAAGATCAGATCTTATAGCTTGCATACTCCTCTAGTCTTGAAATGGGTATAAATAGAGGCCTTGGTAGTTCATTCCAACTCGCACCCCCCATCTTCTTACTATAACCCTTAAGGAAGAAATTCTTTGCTCCCATATGATCTTAGGATCATAAAAGACGTTCACGAAGCGAAGCCCTAAAGAAAACGAATCCCCGGAGTCGTTACTCTAGCCGTACGAAGCCGAAAGTCCCGATTCTGACCCGTTTCGAAGCTATAAGCTCAAACCAGGTTCTCTAAACTTATGATCTGCTTTTATAACGTCATAATGTTCATATGATCTTGATAAAATCATAATATAAAGCTTTGAACTCAAAAACCTAAGTGTTATGCCTTTTTGATCCAAAACCGTACACCCGAAACCCTAATTTCATGTTTTTACTTAAACTATGAGCTAAACTTGTCACTAGTTGTTATAAAAAACCAAATAAGCTTATATAATGTTAAAATAAGTGCTTTGATAAGTCATAAGAGATTTTGATCTTAAAACCCGCGCGTTTTCATTTTAAAACCCTAATATGACCCATTTTACTTCCTAGCTTAACGAATCGTTAATTTAAACTTGCGTTGTGTTAAATCTTCATATTTTAGTTTATTATAACTTATAAATGTCTATTGAAATGTTAAAATAAACTTGCATGGCAATTTGGACATGTTTTGTAATTATAATCCATGCAAGGGGTATATCGTAAATTTCAGAAACTGTGAATAAATAAAAGGACTAAAAATGTCATTTTATCAAAGTTATAACTATATGGGTCTACTAATGATCACTTTTTAAAGTACAAGTTAACTTGTATATCAATAAAGTTAAAGGACCAAATCGTAAAAATGCAAACCCAGGTCTACTTGCAATTTTCCAACCCTAGGTCTAAAAAGTTAACATTTTGAAAAGTAATAAAAATCATATTCAAAACATTACCAACATTAACTTTTAATTAACCTTGACCGTGCTTAAACATTTCCAGATATTAAATAAAATGGCTTAAAACTGCTTAAGTTCTAATCCTTATATCTTCATCATCGATGCGCTTACAAAATCAATATCCCGATCCAAATCAAACACAATACTAGGAGCTCATATTAGAGGAAGTTTCATCTTGGTATTACGTTTTGTCTGAGTGACTGAGTTGTTGGGTTTACGATTTAAAGTGCCCTAGCTCCTCAAACGTTTACTGAATGACTTCTGAATTATGATGGCCCGAACAGTGTTATGATAATTTTTATATCAAAACCAACATCGATATCCAAAAACTTATATATTCAATCAAACTAACACCTAATATATATTACCCCAGGTTGCCCGTGTTGAAGCCGTTACTATTCATTTCATATACATTGCTATCAATTTCCTTATAACTGTTCAGGTGAGTTCATAGCCTCGCATTTCAATATTTCAAATGTTTTATAAACCCGCGAGGGGGATACATGCTATAAACATGAATGCAATTATTTCTGTATGCTATTTCAATTTACTATTGCCTAAGTAACTGCTTTGCCTTTAAGTCCCCATAATCATGAACCGTTAATTACTCTCCGTAGTAAGCGCGAATGATGTGAATAGATCTATTTGGGCTGGACTCCCCGTTGGTGTACCCAGTTACGTGTAACCAATTGCACATCATTAGAAATCACGCGGGTATTTTGGCAAAGGTACCCGCAGGGGCTATAACGTATCACCATACCCTAAGGCTTCGGATTCATGAGCTAATGGCAATAATAAATTATCTTTTCAATACTGGGTGTATATCAACGTAACCCAAATATCACATTTGCATTCAAATTATATTACTTAAACCTATGGATTCACTCAACCTTTGTGTTGACTTTTTAGCATGATTTATCTTAGGTAACTAATGGCACGGAGTGGCGAGGACATGAAGATGGAAAAACCGTTATCATTCAAACTTTATTGTATAGATTTTGGGAACCTCTCGTTTGTAAAAACTCTGAAGAAATAATGAATGATAACTTATTTTCAAAAATGACTCTTTTTTATTCGTTTTCTATGATTATGATTGTTGTACCTTGAAGTAATACCCCAAATTAGCTTCCGCTGCTATATGTAAAAATGGGGGTGTTACAAAAACCGACCCTCATAAACACTTTTATGAATTTCTTGAGATATGTGGTATGTTTAAATACAGAGACACTGAAAATGAAGTTGTCTGCCTGATGATGTTTCCTCTATCACTCACTAGAGAAGCAAAAACATGGCTAGACGAACTCAACAAAGGAACTATCAAAACGTGGGATGAACTTTGAACCGCTTTCATTAGCCGATTCTTTCCCCCAGCTCTTTTCGACAGACTCCTTGGAGAAATCCGAGCCTTGTCTCAACATGAAAATTAATCTCTAACTGATGCTTGGCTTCGTATGAAGGAAATGCTCATAAACTGTCATGGTCACAATCTGTCCAAAGGCAATATCATTAAAATCTTTAACCATGGTCTCAACGAAGTAACTTAAGAAGTTCTAAATGCCGCAGTTGGTGGTATTTTCCTTTATAAAACTCTGAATCAAGCTTATAATTCATCGAAAGACAAAGGATAACAACGCTTCGACTAGGCTAATACCAAAAAACCAAATATCTCTTAAGAAAACTATTGCTTTATTAGCTGAAGGTAGCAGTAATTCACATACTAAAAAAATTATGGACCTGACATGGACGCCTTTATGACCATTGAAAATGGAAATGCTCAGTCTAAAGAATTTCAATTCATTTAAAATAACCAAAACCTTGGACGATGGATAACATTAACCAATGTCACGTGAAGAAAGAAGCCATAATTCATACTAATCCTTCTCATACTTGTTTTTACAATGATTATCGCGACCGTGATTCAAACCGCGGGATAAACTAGCCGTTCAAGCGGAAAAAAGAATTACGATTACAAACGGAGACAACTATCATTTCACTATGATGATAAAACCGACCTTCAAAAACAAATAATGTCGATTTCAATAAAAAAGCTCATCACAATCGCAATTCTTGTCTAAAGATACCTTTATGGATATCAAAAAACAACCTTGAAACAACAAACCAAACACCAATCAAGCACCAATCCGAAATCCTCGGAAGCTAAATTCGACAGACTTAAGCTGTCAATCGCTTTTCTAGTGACCTTATGGATCTCTTCCCTTTGTAAGTATAACTCAACTAACCCAACAAAAGGGGTGTTCGTCAAAAACCTTACCCAACCACTGCAAGCTCAAGAAATGAGCATGTGGAATTCTGTTTTACACGGATGCTTAATTAATACGCCTTTATGACCCACGAAACCTAAATAATCAACAAAATGATTCTGAAACTCCTATCAACTTCGATAGCAATGACGAATATGAAGAACCTAAACCTAAAAATTCAAAACCAGTCAAAGAAACACCGATACCCAAATCATACAAACTAAAAGTTCCATATCATCAACACCTCAAAAAAGAAAAAATGGAAGCTCAATATGGAAAATTCCTTAACATGATCTGAGTTGTTCGAATCAACGTACCTCTTGTTGATGTTTTAGCCGAAATGCCTAACTATGGCAAATTTCTCAAAGAACTCATAAATAATAAACACAAAATCGAACAAATTTTAGCCACTTTTCTAAGCGATGAAAGTTCCACGATACTTCAAAACAAGGTTCCACCAAAACTTGAAGACCCCAGAAGTTTCCTCATTCCATGCAACTTCAACAAAGCTTTCTCATGCAATGCTTTTGCCGACCTTGGTGCTAGCATTAACCTCATGCCATAATCCTTATACGCAAAATTATCTCTTGAAACTCTCAAACTCTGAAACATGTTTCAGTATTGACGTCATCGAAGAAATCTTAGAAGAAGACATCGATGCTCTTCTAGACGAAGGAAGTGAAATCCTCCATTCCATTGAATGAACCATCCTAGAAGAAAAGCTCTTTGCTGAATTTGATGAATTCATGGCAATGAATGCTGATGAAAATTCTGAATCTGAATCCGAAATCGAAGAACCACCATTTGAAAAAATCACTTTAAATACCGATTACAAAATCAAAACATCTCTTAAAGAACCTCATACGGATCTTGAATTCAAACATCTTCTTGATAACCTGGAATATGTATTCTTGGAAGAACCTTCTTTTCTTCATGTTATCATATCATCTCAGCTTTCTAAAGAAAACAAAAACAAGCTCGTATTCGTTCTTAAAGGACACAAACAAACCTTTGCCTAGAAAACCACTAACATTCCTAGAATCTGTCCATCTTTCTGCAAACATAAAATTTAACTCCTGGAAGACAAAAAACCAGTTGTTCAAAAACAAATAAGATTAAACCCAAACATGCAAGAAGTTGTTAAAAAGGAAATAGTTAAACTCCTCGATACAGGTATCATTTATCCAATCGCTGATAGCCCTTGGGTAAGCCCCATTCACTGTGTATCGAAGAAAGGTGTTATCACAGTCGTTACTAACGAAAGAAATGAACTTGTCCCAACAAGAACTGTTACAGGTTAGAGAGTATGTATCGATTATCGTAAACTTAATGAAGCAACCGCAAAGGACCATTTCCCTTTGCCATTTATGGATCAAATGTTAGAAAGACTCGCAGGAAATAAATACTTTTGTTTCCTCGATGGTTTTTCTGGATATTTTCAAATACCAATTGATCCTATGGACCAAGAAAAAACAACGTTCACCTGTCCTTTTGGTACATACGCGTATAGAAGAATGCCTTTCGGTTTATTTAATGCTCCAGCTACTTTCTAAAGGTGTATGTTGGCTATATTTCATGACATGATCGAAGAATCAGTCAAAGTATTCATGGATGATTTCTCCATCTTTAGAAGCTCTTTTGATCACTACCTGAGCAATCTCGATAAAATGCTTCAGCTTTGCAAAGATGCACATCTTGTCCTAAACTGGGAGAAATGTCACTTCATGGTAAAAGAAGGAATTGTCCTTGGACATAAAGTATCTGAAGCAGGCCTCGAAATAGAAAAAGCAAAGATCAAAGTAATCTCAAAACTTCCACCCCCATTAATATCAAAGGAATTAGAAGCTTTCTGGGACATGCCGGTTTCTACCGAAGATTCATTATAGATTTCTCAAAAATCGCCCGTCCTCTCACCAAGTTACTTGAAAAAGATACTCCATTCGAATTCGATGACGAATGTCACAACGCATTCAAGTTATTAAAAGAAAAGCTCACATGTGCTCCTGTGATAGTAAGCCCAAACTGGAACCTTCCGTTTAAACTTATGTGTGATGCAAGTGATTTCGCAGTTGGAGCAATCTTAGGATAAAAAGATGGTAAAAACTTTCACCCGATATACTTTGCAAGCAAAACTCTCAACGCAGCTCAACAGAACTATACAATCACTGAAAAAGAACTTATGGCTGTAGTATTTGCTTTTGATAAGTTCCAATCCTATCTGGTATTATCAAAGACGATCGTGCACATTGATCACTTAGCTCTTAGGTACCTATTCAAAAAACAAGATGCTAAACCGCGCCTTATTCGATGGATACTGCTCTTACAAGAATTTGATATTGAAATAAAAAATAGAAAAGGTATAGAAAATGTTGCCGCCGATCACTTATCTCGGATTGAAAATGAAGAAACAAGTGATGACAGTGAAGTCGATGATAATTTTCCTAGAGAAACTCTCATGGAGATGAACACTGAAGACGAACCATGGTTTGCAGACTTTGCAAACTATTTAGTAAGTGATATCATACCTAAAGGAATGACGTACCAACAAAAGAACAAATTTTTCTCAGACCTCAAACATTACTTCTGGGAGGAACCCTACCTCTTCAAAGTATGTTCTAACGGTATGATAAGATGTTGTGTCTCTAGACCAGAAACCCGAACCATTTTAGATCAATGTCACCACGGACCAACCGGTGGATATTATAGACCAAACACAACAACTAAGAAAGTCGTAGACTCAGGTTTCTACTGGCCGACCATCATCAAAAAAGCTCATACTCAAGTTCGCCTTTGCGAAGCATGTCAAAATACAGGAAATATTTCAAAACGTGATAAGATGCCCTTAAACAACATTCAAGTATGCGAAATTTTCGACATATGGGGTATCAATTTTATGGGACCCTTCCCAAAATCATACAAATTTAAATATATCTTAGTCGCTGTCGACTATGTCTCTAAATGGGCTGAAGCACAAGCTTTACCAATAAACGATGCCAGAGTTGTCACTAATTTTCTGAAGAAACTATTCTGCCATTTCAGAATGCTTAAAGCTCTCATAAGCGACAGAGGAACTCATTTCTATAACAAGATATTGGAAAAATCTATGAAAACATATAGAGTTAACCACCGATTCTATACATCATACCACCCTCAAACAAGTGGTCAAGTTGAAAACACGAACAGAGCTCTTAAAAGAATTCTTGAAAAAACTGTTGGGATTTATTGATTTAATGATACAAAAGAATGAAATAAAAGGGTATAGTTTGACATTATGGAATTCTAGAAGATGGAGGATTCTAGAAGACTTGCTTAAAAAGATAAAGATCAAGATTAGGAAAGATTTAGTTTCCTAATACAATTAGATTTCCTTTGTAAGTCTAGATGGACTCTATATATAAAGAGATCCCTAGACATTGTTTATGTGTGTGTTTAAAGGTGTTTTAATCATGTTTTAGGAAAACACCAACGATCTCACCACTTGAGATCGTTTTAGCCCTAAGGTCAAGGTGTCTTTGACCCCTGTTACAGTTAGGTAACACGTTCTATCATGATCAAATAGAATTGGGGCTTATGTGAATGTAAACCTTGTTAATAACATTGTCTTTGTTTAAATTCCGCTACGCAACAACAAACTATGTTATTATAGATCCTAGATGAGTTTCTAAACGATCTTCACAATTGGTATCAGAGCCAAATGGCTCATGATCTAGGATCTACAAGGTTTTACAATCAAAGAAAGAAGATTTTGTATTCAAAGAAACCTAAAAAATTCGATTTTGGTTTCTATTTTCGTCACTTTCTACACAGCTATGGTAAAAAGGGGATATCTCATTCGTTAACCGTTGGATCTTAACGAAATTTCTATTGAAGGTTCTTTACTAATAAAGGCATATTCTCACTGGAGGGATCTTTAATCTGAGCTTTTAATTGAAAGATATAAATTTTTGAAATCTGGTGCAGAAAAGTTGAAGTTGGTATGGTTTTACTTCTCTTTCATTATTGTATTTAATAGTGTTCTTGTTATTGTTATTGAAAGTTTTTCTTTGAACACTTGGGTATTAAAGAGAAGGTATTGAGGAATGAAGAGGATAAAGAAGTTTGTGAAAATTAGGGTTTTAATTCTTAAATCATTTTTTTATAGAAATCCTAATTTCTAAAAACCTCAAATGTTGATGATGAATACGAAGTGTAATCATAGTAAAGGTGATATGAACGTGGAAGCTAAGAGTTCGAGTTCAGGTTCTTGTGGAAAGTTTATTGAAGTGGTTATCATGTTAATACTGATTGGAAGTTACTACTGCTTCATACATGGTTACTACTGCTCTATAAAAGTTAATACTGCTAGTTAGTAGTTAATACTGCTAGTGTATTTTTACTACTGCTTAACCATTAGTGCTGCTCTTTATTGTTACTACTACTTGGTATCGATTACTACTATTAGTCATTTTTAGTGCTGCTCTTCATGGATGGTACTACATGGTATTCGTTACTATTGTTGGTTAGTTATTCGTACAGTTCTTATGGTTGATTATATTACTTTTGGTCGTAAGATGGTTAATATATTGGTTTCAGGGGAAGAATATGATAAAGTGTTTAACCATTTGGATATGTTAAATGCACCACTTGAGGGGAAGGGTTTCACTTATGGAAAACAAATTAAACCTTATTACTACTGCTAAGTCATTATTACTACTGCTAGTTTAAGTTTCTACTGCTTGAATTCATTATTCTTATTGTACGTCATGGAGGGTAATTTGAGACATTGGAAAGCTTGGATTAGAAGTCTAATATATGGTTTGTAGTTGTAAAGATCAAAGTTGCATATGTTCACAGTCCCCTAATGGATAATGACAAAAAGGGGAAGACGTTATTCAAATCATATGATTTGCAACTTATTAAGTGTGATGGCATGGCATGGAACAAGAATTGAAGGTTTCATTGTGTTGAAGAAGTATCAACAGGTACAAAGGAGATCTTAAGTTAAGAGGAAGATTAGAATCTATTTCATTCATGGAAGATCAGATTTGAAGATGTACAAGGGTGGGGGATGTTCCAAGTTCTTTAAGTTGAGACAAAGCATATTAATTCAATAGAGGAAGATTGTCTTAAGATTAACTATTATGGATCATCTAGGAATCATTTACTGTTGTTTTTGTCATCATTAAATAGGGGAAATTGATGGGATTTATTGATTTGATATACAAAAGAATGAAACAAAAGGTCTAGTTAGACATTACGAAATTCTAGAAGATGAGGATATAAAAGACTTCCTAAAAAGATAAAGATCAAGATTAGGAAAGATTTAGTTTCCTAATACAATTAAGATTCCTTTGTAAGTCTAGATGGACTCTATATATAAAGAGATCCCTAGACATTGTTTATGGTGTATGTTTTAAGGTGTTTTAATCATGTTTTAGGAAAATACCAATGATCTCACCACTTGAGATCGTTTTAGCCATAAAGTCAAAGTGTCTTCGATCCCTATTACAGTTAGGTAACACGTTTTATCATGAACAAATAGAATTGAGGCTTATATGTGAATGTAAACCTTGTTAATAACATTGTCTTTGTTTAAATTCCGCTACGCAACAACAAACTTTGTTATTATAGATCCTAGATGAGTTCTAAACGATCTTCACAATTGGTATCAGAGCCAAGTGGCTCATGATCTAGGATCTACAAGGTTTTACAATCAAAGAAAGAAGATTTTGTATTCAAAGAAACCTAAAAAATTCGATTTTGGTTTCTATGTTCGTCACTTTCTGCACAGCTATGGTAAAAAGGGGATATCTCATTCGTTAACCATTGGATCTTAACGAACTTTTTATTGAAGTTTCTTTACTCATAAAGGCATATTCACACAGGAGGGATTTTTAATCTGAGCTTTTAATTAAAAGATATAAAATTTTGAAATCTGCTGCAGAAAAGTTGAAGTTGGTATGGTTTTACTTCTCTTTCATCATTGTTTTTAATAGTGTTCTTGTTATTGTTATTGGAAGTTTTTCTTTGAACACTTGGGTATTAAAGAGAAGGTATTGAGGAATGAAGAGGATAAAGAAGTTTGTGAAAATTAGGGTTTTAATTCTTAAATCATTTTTTTATGGAAACCCTAATTTCTAAAAACCTCAAAAGTTGATGATGAATACGAAGTGTAATCACAGTAAAGGTGATATGAACGTGGAAGCTAAGAGTTCGAGTTCAGGTTCTTGTGGAAAGTTTATTGAAGTGGTTATCATGTTAATACTGATTGGAAGTTACTACTGCTTCATACATGGTTACTACTGCTCTACAAAAGTTAATACTGCTAGTTAGTAGTTAATACTGCTAGTTAGTAGTTAATACTGCTAGTTAGTAGTTAATACTGCTAGTTAGTAGTTAATACTGCTAGTTAGTAGTTAATACTGCTAGTGTATTTTTACTACTGCTCGACAAAAGTTAATTAACTAAACCTAAAGTTATAGTAGTTAATACTGCTAGGGTAATTTTACATACTGCTCATCCATTAAGTGTGCTCTTCATTAATTACAAACTGCTTGGTATCATTACTAATGTTAGTCCATTTTAGTGTTTGCTCTTCATGGATGGAACTACATGGTATTCGTTACTAGTGTTGGTTAGTTATTCGTACAGTTCTTATGGTTGATTCTATTGCTTTTGGTCGTAAGATGGTTAACATATTGGTTTCAAGGGAAGAATATGATAAAGTGTTTAACCATTTAGATATATTTTAAATGCCCCACTTGAGGGGAAGGGTTTTACCTGTGCAAAACAAGTTAAACCTTATTACTACTGCTAAGTCATTATTACTACTGCTAGTTTAAGTTTCTACTGCTTGAATTCATTATTATTATTGTGCGTCATGGAGGGTAATTTGATACATTAGAAAGCTTGGATTAGAAGTTTAATATATGGTTTGTAGTTGTAAAGATCAAAGTTTCATATGTTCACAGTCCCCTAATGGATAATGACAAAAAGGGGAAGATGTTATTCAAATCATATGATTTGCAACTTATTAAGTATGGTGGCATGGCATGGAACAAGAATTGAAGGTTTCATTGTGTTGAAGAAGTATCAACAGGTACAAAGGAGATCTGAAGTTAAGGGGAAGATTAGAATATGTTTCATTCATGGAAGATCATATTTGAAGATGTACAAGATGTTCAAGTGCTTAAGTTGAAGACAAAGCTTATTATTCAATAGAGGAAGATTGCTTAAGATTAAGCTATTATGTCATCTTGGAATCAGTTTACTTTTTTGTTTTGTCATCATTAAATAGGGAAGATTGTATGGGGAATTTAATGATTTGATAGAACAACAAATGAAACAAAAGGGACTAGTTTTGACGAGTACGATTCTAGAGATTGAGGATTAAAATAGACATCCTTAAAAAGATAAAAGATCAAGATTAAGGAAGAATTAGTTTCCGAATACAATTAGAATGTATCCCTTGAAGTCTAGATGGACTTAGACATTATTTGTGTGTGTGTGTTTAATCATGTTTTAGGAATACACTAACGATCTCACCACTTGAGATCGTTCTCCTTTGTACGATCCAAATGAGATCGTTTTAGCCCTAAGGTCAAGGTGTCTTTGATCCCTGTTATAGTTAGGTAACACGTTCTATCATGATCAAATAGAATTGGGGCTTATGTGAATGTAAACCTTGTTAATAACATTGTCTTTGTTTAAATTCCGCTGCGCAACAACAACCTTTGTTATTTTTATATATTATAGATCCTAGATGAGTTCTAAACGATCTTCACAATTGGTATCAGAGCCAAGTGGCTCATGATCTAGGATCTACAAGGTTTTACAATCGAAGAAAGAAGATTTTGTATTCAAAGAAACCTAAAAAATTCGATTTTGGTTTCTATTTTCGTCACTTTCTGCACAGCTGTGGTAAAAAGGGGATATCTCATTCGTTAACCGTTGGATCTTAACGAAATTTTTATTGAAGGTTCTTTACTCATAAAGGCATATTCTCACCGGAGGGATCTTCAATCTGAGCTTTTAATTGAAAGATATAAATTTTTGAAATCTGCTGCAGAAAAGTTGAAGTTGGTATGGTTTTACTTCTCTTTCATCATTGTTTTTAATAGTGTTCTTGTTATTGTTATTGGAAGTTTTTCTTTGAACACTTGGGTATTAAAGAGAAGGTATTGAGGAATGAAGAGGATAAAGAAGTTTGTGAAAATTAGGGTTTTAATTCTTAAATCATTTTTTTATGGAAACCCTAATTTCTAAAAACCTCAAAAGTTGATGATGAATACGAAGTGTAATCACAGTAAAGGTGATATGAACGTGGAAGCTAAGAGTTCGAGTTCAGGTTCTTGTGGAAAGTTTATTGAAGTGGTTATCATGTTAATACTGATTGGAAGTTACTACTGCTTCATACATGGTTACTACTGCTCTACAAAAGTTAATACTGCTAGTTAGTAGTTAATACTGCTAGTGTATTTTTACTACTGCTCGACAAAAGTTAATACTGCTAGTTAGTAGTTAATACTGCTAGTGTATTTTTACTACTGCTCAACCATTAGTGCTGCTCTTCATTGTTACTACTGCTTGGTATCGATTACTACTGTTAGTCATTTTTAGTGTTGCTCTTCATGGATGGTACTACATGGTATTCGTTAATACTGTTGGTTAGGTATTCGTACAGTTCTTATGGTTGATTCTATTGCTTTTGGTCATAAGATGGTTAACATATTGGTTTTAAGGGAAGAATATGATAAAGTGTTTAACCATTTAGATATATTTTAAATGCACCACTTGAGGGGAAGGGTTTCACCTGTGCAAAACAAGTTAAACCTTATTACTACTGCTAAGTCATTATTATTACTGCTAGTTTAAGTTTCTACTGCTTGAATTCATTATTATTATTGTGCGTCATGGAGGGTAATTTGATACACTAGAAAGCTTGGATTAGAAGTTTAATATATGGTTTGTAGTTGTAAAGATCAAAGTTTCATATGTTCACAGTCCCCTAATGGATAATGACAAAAAGGGGAAGATATTATTCAAATCATATGATTTGCAACTTATTAAGTGTGGTGGCATGGCATGGAACAAGAATTGAAGGTTTCATTATGTTGAAGAAGTATCAACAGGTACAAAGGAGATATGAAGTTAAGGGGAAGATTAGAATCTGTTTCATTCATGGAAGATCATATTTGAAGATGTACAAGATGTTCAAGTGCTTAAGTTGAAGACAAAGCTTATTATTCAATAAAGGAAGATTGCTTAAGATTAAGCTATTATGGATCATCTTGGAATCAGTTTACTATTTGTTTTGTCATCATCAAATAGGGGAAGATTGTTAGGATTTATTGATTTGATTATACAAAAGAATGAAACAAAAGGGTCTAGTTCGACATTATGAAATTCTAGAAGATAGAGGATTCTAAAAGACTTCCTTAAAAAGATCAAGATTAGGAAAGATTTAGTTTCCTAATACAATTAGATTTCCTTTGTAAGTCTAGATGGACTCTATATATAAAGAGATCCCTAGACATTGTTTATGTGTGTGTTTAAAGGTGTTTTAATTATGTTTTAGGAAAACACCAACGATATCACCACTTGAGATCGTTTTAGCCCTAAGGTCAAGGTGTCTTTGATCCCTGTTATAGTTAGGTAACATGTTCTATCATGATCATATAGAATTAGGGCTTATGTGAATGTAAACCTTGTTAATAACATTGTCTTTGTTTAAATTCTGATGCGCAACAACAAACTCTATTATTATAGATCCTTGATGAGTTTCTAAACGATCTTCACAAAAACTGTTAAAGACAATCCCGCTATCTAGTTAAGAAAACTTGATGACGCTCTGTGGGCTTTTTGTATAGCTTACAAAACACCAACCTAAACAACACCATACAAACTCGTATACGGTAAAAATGGCCACCTACCATTTGAAATTGAACACCGTGCATACTGGGCCCTGAAAAACTGTAACCCAGATCTTATCACTGCTGGTGAGAAATGAATGTTTTAATTGCACGAGTTAGATGAACTCTGACATCAAGCCTATGGAAACTCTCATATGTACAAGGAAAGAACCAAAGTCTGGCATGACAGGAAACTCAAGATGAGAAAATAATTCAAACACAGAAACAAAGTGTTAATCTTTCATTTAAAATATAAATTCAAACAGCCAAAGCTCAGATCTCGCTGGCTAGGACCGTACGTAATAAAACATCAATATCCATCCAGATATGTTGAACTATATGGAAAAGATAAAAAAAACCTTTATTGTTAACGACCATCAAATCAAGCTATATCATGAAGAAGAAGATTATAATGACCAAAGGGAAGCAGTTACTCCCTTTTTTCCGAAAGAATGAACTCCAGAAGCAGGAGTCTAGCTAACGACTCTCTTAAAAATTAAGTGCTTCTCAGGAGGCAACCCATGCTTTATTTAACTATAGAGGAGTCCCTCCTTCATACAACTCCACTCATTTCCTTTATTTGTTTTCTAAAAAAACCAAAAATATTTTCTTTTTTTGTGTTTTTGTGTGTTTACTTTTATGTAGGTAATACATCTTAAATCTGAAAAATTATGGAGTATGCTCAAGGATAGCTCTCTCGCAGTTATATTTCTCTATGCCCTAAGAAGTACCGTTTTCCCTTAATTTTCCTTATTTTCTGGTTTATCAGTTATCACATTGAGGGCAATGTTCAACTTAAGTGTGGAAGGGAGCCGAATAGGAAAAATTAAATCAAATCTCTCTATGTTTGCCGTGCCAACATTTTTTCTCAACTGATATTTTATGAAAATCTTTAAAAATTTTATATATGCTTTCCTTAAAAATATAAAAATGCTCTTAGTAAGGCAAATCTACCCGAATTGACACTATAATTAGCACAAAACTAGTCCACTAAATTATGAGAATTTAAAGCCTTGGAAATATTCGTGCACCTACCTTTGGTAGCTAAGATAATTGATTCCTTTAGCTTGTTCGAGTTAAGGTTTGAATGCAATTGCAAGTGTCATCCGTCGTTACGGCTATGTATTTGTAAATTGTCGCCTTTTCTGGAACAATGATATTTGGTTGATAATTATATTTGAGTGAGCCGGTAATTTAGTAGCTCTAGAATTTGTGCTTGATCATCATTTACTAGACTTAAGTAAAGATTTATATCATATGAGGTGAAATGAAATCCCGCAAGTTCCTGTATCTGCAGCACTCCTTTTTAGTGTTATTCTGCTGAATAAATCAAAGTTGAAAGAAAGAAATTATGTGCCAAGCCTTAGTTATCATTCGGTATAAAAATAATAATAATAATAAAATAATTATAAGTTTATAAAAGATTAAAGTTCAAGGCTTAAGTCTCAGCACTGGAGATATGTATATTCGCCCTCATCTATTCCAAGTTCCGCTCCACCGGTCATGTTTATGTTTCATGCACAAGCCTATGGTAGCTATCTAGATTATGTCTGCGCATTTGAGTGACTTAACAATTACAAACTCTATCTGAGTGACTCGAGTGAATATAAAATCAAATACATTCCCTTATGAGGTGCTCTATTATGTGTCTATGCCTGAAAAGTTATCTAACCCTGTAAACACTTGTTAAAATCCAAAATTTCTCCATGTCACGATAAATGATCTTGTTTTTCTCGCTTTTAATTGATTAAGGGCAAGCAACAGCTAAGTGTGGAGGGATTTGATAACGCCTAAATTATACATGCTTTAGCAATGTTATTTATATATATTTTATCATTTCTCGTGAACTTTCGATACTTAATAGCATAAATTATGTGTCGGCTCACTTGAAGTCATCCCGAGCTCAAAAGAAGTAAAGTTCAAATGTTTATGGTTATTAGAAAGCAAGATAGAAGAAAAGAAAGGGCCAAAGCTAAAAAAGTAAAAAGTACGCCGCACTTACCCTTTATGTGTTGCACTTTCCATCGAGTCCAACAATTAATGAAGGCTGCATTTAATCACCAAGTTGCCGCATAAATAACTTTGTGCGCCGCACTTCCTATGAGTCTATGAAGAATAATTAAATGGAATTAAATACTCCTTGCATTTACATCCTAATTGTGCTGCACAATCTTTCAAATACGCCGCACTTAGGCCCCAAAATTAGCCTATAAATAGATACGAATTTTCACTTCCAAATCATCCATCACTTTATTCCTATCATATCCAACACATCTTCAATTCATCCTACACCACAACCTCTTACCCATAAACACCACAACCCCTTGATGATTGAAGATCAAACAACGAAGAACGAAGACAAATATCATAATATTTAGTAGAATAAAGGTTGTACTACGAGTCCATACTTGCTACAGGTAGAATTTTGATCCATATTCTTACCTGGGCATAGTATGTTTCTTGTTTATCTATTTGATTTTGTTATGAACTTCATAGCCATGAGAGGCTAGATCTCTCATGACTACCTGGTGAAAATTATATAATGAATAAGCATTCGGTATAATTACGATCTTGTTAATCTTAATCTTATGTTATAATCCTATCGTGTCTAAATCTTATCAACTTTGATTATCAACTTTGATTATATACTTATACCGGTATAGGTTGAAAGATCCGTTGTGAACTATATAGTTTTAAAGATTTGTCTATGATCTTTATCATCTGTGACGAGAAATCCACTTATGTCATTTGATAAACAAAAATAGATTTGATATAATAGTAACTGGATTACTTGAGTGACGCATTTGATCGAGTTAACTAAACATAAGTCTTAAGTTAAACAAGTGAATTTATGAAAACATTTTCTGACGAGAAAACACTTTTTATAAATTCAAGTCCTAAGTTTGAGATTGTAACCCTTACCAGTGCTTATGAATTATATGAAATTATTTGATTAATCATCTTTCTTATTATTGAATTCAGTTCAGTTTATTTCACTTATATTAAAGTTTATTTTTCAGCTGATTATTCTACACTACGCAAATCCCTGTGAAAGACCTGGTCTTACCTAAAAGATTGTACTACATACGTGGGTTATACTTTTACCCGTGTGTTTCCATCTAATAACCAGTAATCTCAGTCTTATAAATTTAAATCTTTTGAAACACATCAAGGAGTTGTATGCTAAATTTTCAAAGAGTGAATTTGGCTTCCAAAGGTATAATTTCTCAGACATGTGATTGACAATGAAGGTATTCACGTTGATCTCGCCAAGATTGAATTAATCAAGGATTGGGCATCACCTAAGACTCTAACAGAAATTCGTCAATTTCTAAGACTTGTTGGTTATTACTGGAGATTTATCGAAGGTTTCTTATAAATCTCAAAGCCTATGACTAATTTGACTCAGAAGAGCGTGAAGTTTGAATGGGGAGAAAAAGAAGAGGCAGCATTTCAACAGTTGAAACAGAAACTTTGTAGTGCACCAATCCTATCTTTATCCGAAGGAAGTGGAAACTTCATGGTTTACTGTGATGCTTCGCATAAAGTATTAGGTGTGATGTTAATGCATAAAGAGAAAGTCATAGCTTATGCTTCTCGACAACTCAAAATTCATATTCACGAAAAGAATTATATGACTCACGATTTGGAGTTAGGAGCTATAGTGTTCGCTCTAAAGATTTGGAGGCACTATTTGTATGGCATGAAGTGTGTCATGTTCAATGATCACAAGAGCTTACAACACATTCTTGATCAGAAGGAGTTTAACATAAGACAACGCTGATGGTTGGAACTATTGAGTAATTACGATTGCAAGATTCATTATCACCCGGGAAAGGCGAACATGGTGGCAGATGCCTTAAGCCAAAAGGAAAGGATTAAGCCGCTACGAGTTTGAGCCTTAATGATGACAATTGATTTAAGCCTTCCATCTAAAATTTTGAATGCTCAAGCCGAAGCAATGAAGGAAGAAAACTTCAAAGAAGAAAACCTTCATGGAATGGACAAAAAGTTTAAGACTCGTCCCGATGGAACTCTCTATATTGAGAAACAGAGTTGGTTACCATGTTTTGGAGGATTAAGGGACTTGATCATGAATGATTCATAGAAGTCTAAATACTCTATCCACCCTGGATCGGATAAGATGTATCGGGATCTTAAGAAGCTGTATTGGTGGCCCAACATGAAAGGAGAAATTTCCATCTATGTTAGTAAGTGTTTGACATGTGCAAAAGTTAAGGCTAAATACCAAAAACCATTCGGTTTACTGGTACAACCTGAAATTCCCTAATGGAAGTGGGAAAAGATCACAATGGACTTCGTTACCAAACTGCCAAACACATCACCATATGGGTAATCGTTGATCGTCTTACAAAGTCAGCAAATTTTCTGCCAATGAAGGAAACATATTCAATGGAGAGAGTGATGAGACTTTACTTGAAATAAGTAGTCTCAAGGCATGGAGTTTCGGTCTTAATTATCTCAAATAGAGATAGCAGATTCACATCCTATTTCTGGCAGTCGCAACAAAAAGCTTTAGCTACTCAACTAGATATGAGCACTACTTATCATTCATAAACTGACGGGCAGAGTGAAAGGACCATTCAAATGCTAGAGGACATGCTACGCACTTGCGTGATAGATTTTGGAAAATGTTAGGATAGACACTTACCTTTGGTAGAGTTTTTGTACAACAACAGTTACCATACCAGCATTAAGGTTTCACCTTTCGAGGCACTGTACGATCGTATGTGTCGATCACCTATCTGTTGGACTGAGGTTGGAGATAGCCAACTCACATGTCCAGAGATAATTCATGAAACAACCGAGAAGATCGTTCATATTAAGAATAGGCTTCAAGCCGCTGGTGATCGCCAAAAGAGTTATGCTGACGTGAGGCGTAAACCTCTAAAACTTCAAGTTGGGGATATGGTCATGTTGAAGGTCTCTCCTTGGAAAGGAGTGATAGGTTTTGGAAAGCAAGAAAAGCTAAACCCGCGATACATTGGACCTTTTAAGGTGCTAGATAAAGTTGGACCTGTTGCTTATAGACTCAAACTTCGACAACAACTAAGTAGGGTTCAAAGCAAATTCCACGTGTCGAACCTAAAGAATTGTTTGTCTGACGAAACACTTGTCATTCCGTTGAATGCGATCCAAATTGACGACAAGCTTTAGTATGTTGAGGAACCGATTGAGATTATGGACCGCGAGGTCAAGAGATTAAATAAAAGTTACATTCCCATCGTCATGGTATGATGGAATTCAAGAAAAGTTCCTGAATTTATTTGGGAACGCGAAGACCAGTTCCAGAAGAAATATCCACACTTATTCGCCGACATCGTACCTCCATCGAATACCACAAACTGAGCTTCGGGACAAAGCTCTCTTAATAGGAAGGTGTGACAACTAGAAATTTCACAGGTTAATATTTTATTATTAACTTGCATTATTTTGACTTTTATAAATTTACGTAGTCAATTTGACTTAAAACCAGGAAGTTGTCCCACGTATACTGAAAAACGTCTTTGGATGCGTTTCGACTTTGGACTAATTATAGTCTACTTATAGCATGCGTGTTACGGTCATTTTAAAGTGTTACATAGTTCATGTACACTTACGCTTACGATTTTTACGTTAAACGCGTACGTTTTGCATTTTTAGTGTTTAGTGCATGCATATAACCTCGTAAATTTACCACCTTTGCATGTAAACTCATAATATCATCTCGTGTACTTCCTAAGATCAAATTTTTGAAAAATCCATCCACCCTCCTACCATCAAAATTTCGGTACACATTAAAATAAATAAGAGAGCATCTTTTTGAAATTTGATCATACAAATGTTGTGTAAGAGTAGGAAAATGACTCCCTCGTGAGTCATTTTCATGCATGGAAGCTTGAACTATACAAGAGCATGTGCTCTTGTTAATCATTTGACCACATTTGACCAATTAGTTAAAAATGTTAAACCATGGCTAACCATTTTGTGTCTAGCTTGCAAGTTGGCTCAAACCTCCATCCCCTTGGTTCTATAGTGCACGACACAAACACACATAGTTAGCTAGTGTTTGTGTCTTGACTAGTCAACTTATACTTACCCTAAACCCTAAACTTTTCCTATAAATACATCATATTCACCATTTTAGGGTTTACTTGTCTCTTATCATAACACAAAGTTCACAAAGTCTCTCTCCCTCCTCTCTTTGGCTCAGGGCTCAAACCCAACACCTAGGGTTTCCATTTCTTAAATTTTTGCAAGCTTAAACTAGTGTTCAAGTTTAACAAGGGTTCATTCTAAAATAGTTCTAGGTAAATTCAAGGTTTGGGTTAAAGATTTAGAGTTAGGGTTTTGATTCTTGTGGGTTTATCTTATAGATCTAGGGTTCAATCTTTTTCTTTATCATTTGTAAACATTTTCTTACACTCTCCTTGATTTTGCTACTTCTTGTTTTATTTCAAACATCTTCTTCATAAAACTAGTATCACCCATATGTTTGTGAGATGATTTCATAAAATAATCATATGAGTTTTAATGATGGAAGTGATTTATTTTTGTTCTTGCACTGAATACTATTGTTAATGTAGTTTTAGGTTAGATTAGTGACTAAGTATGTTGTTAATGATACTTAGTGAGTTTGTAACAAATAGGTGGAATGGTTAATCTAGTTTTGGTGTTGTAATGTCGGTAGTAGCATTGGCGAAGGGATTAAGTTAGTTAAAGTGTGTTGTTGATATTGCGGATAAAAGTTTTGAAGTATTTTGGTAAGCTATGTATTATGTCCTTATTTGGTAAGGTCATTAAAGGGTCGTTAAAATTATTTTGAGAAGCTAAAACCTTAAAAATATGTTAGTATACTTTAATACGAAGATTTGGATATAAAGAACGTAAAAATTCAACTTAAAACGAGTGAGATATGGCCTTTTGAAGTTCGGTGAAACACTAGTATTTTTCTCAGCTCAAAACTGTTTCGAACACATTCTGTCCAGATTTTAAATTCGTGTTTTGACCAATTTCGGGTCCGAGTCGGCTAAAACTTATAAAAGAAAACTTGTAGAGCATGATTTTTCCTTAAAACGAGGCTTTTGTTCAACCCCGTGGATCTTTATAACGAAGGATATACGCTCATCTAAAAATGGACTAAATCTAGAAATTTTACTAAGTTAAAAGTGAGTTGTTTGTATTTTAAAATGAGGTTTTTGAACGTTTTCGGGTCCATTTAAGCTATAAAATACTTAGTGAATATTGTAGTAACACTTATGTATTTTCTATATATGTTAGAAACTTTCTAAAACATGATTTGGAAAGCGTTAGAGTGTTTATTAAATATGGTAACTTATTAATAGTCGTAATGGGGACAAAGTGGATAAAATGGTGAACTTATCATAAACGTTGTTTTGATTTATAAATTAAAACTCAAAAACATGTGCGGGTGATATTAACTTTCTAAAAACTTCATATGCATCGTTCTTCTATTATTGGCTTGCATCTAAGGCACATCATTATTTAGGTCGCATTTAGGACATCTTTGCCCGTTCTTCGTTTGTTGGATATTCTCGTTTCACCAATTTGCTTGAGGTGAGTTTATAGCCCCACGTTTACTCGTTTTATGAATACTTTTACAAATTCTTAAGGTGAGAAACATTGCGTTTTTACGTTTGGACGCAAGTACTTATTTTAAATGTTTACGGATTAGCCTAAGTACCGATAACCCATTATTGCCCGTTATCATGAACCGTTAATTACATGATGTAAGAGCGAATGCTATAAATAGATATGTTGGGACTGACAGCCCCCATCCGGGTTTGGCGATTCTTACCTGTATCGGATGTACCGATCAAACAGTTGTATATCATGTCGGATGCTAGGTGGTCTAGGGTTGGTCACCTACTTGAGCACTTTTACTTGGAATTTATTTGCTACATACTATTCTTAGCTTCGGTGTCATGAGCTTAGTGCTAATAGTAAATACTTTTGTGATATTGTATGTGTTACGATAGTCATACGTTGCTAAAATCTTGCGGTCCATACTTTATGATTTACTTAAACCTATGAACTCGTCAATATTATTGTTGATGTTTTTAAGCATGTTTTCTCAGGTGCTTAACTCTTTGGGATTCTTTGAAGTACTATGTGGAGTCTTCATGCATGTGGCATCATTTTCATGGATTATCTACTTTAAATGCCCGTTGTCATTTAAAACTTATTTTATGCTTCCGCAATGACTTTGAATATTTTGGATGATTGTAAAACTTTATCTATTTTTACTTAATGCAACGAGGTATTATTTTAAAAACGTCCATATAGTGGTCGCTCTCTTGTACTTTGTGCTTGTATATTTATGACGTCACGCCCCCGATTACCTATTTTCGCTGCGACACATGTTGGGGGTGTGACAAAAATGAATATTTTTTTCTTCTTGGCTAAACGAACCTAGATCTGATATCATTTGTCGGTCAAAAGGACAAAACAAATAACAACAAAAACGACAAACAAAGCAAAAACTATACTTAGTTAATTACCAAATCAAATACAAATTCAAAGGTACCAAGCACAATATTTCAAGTTACAAAGAAAACTAATGTCATTATCCCTATTTGTAAGAAACCAATCACCTGATTGCCAAATTTTAAACCGACTCAAATTAGAAAACATACGAAAAACTAAATATACCAAATTTATCAAACGTTCTTGAGAGTTTAAGTCACTTTCTAACATCACGCATCAAAAGGTAATATTGAGATACAAACTATTTGGGCTTCTGTCTCTTTTACTCCATAACATTTTACTCAAATTTTTAATTTTATTTAGGAGATATGAAAAGTGTCCCTAAAGGAAACCCTAAAAAATAATGATAAGAAAAGATATATGATGGAATTCGTCATGCTTCCATCACACTCTTCAAAAACGCGGCAAACCAAATTCTTCACCTCATACCAACGCAATTCAGTTCACTTTCATATCACTTAAAAAAAATGAGGTCACCAGCAATTGGTAGAGTGCAAAAGTTACAACGCTAGCTCACGAAATATCTCCTTGTTCGCTCACAATCAAAGCGTCTTCAAATGAAATTCTCGGTGAGTTGGCGATCAGTAAGTATTTTTGTATCGTTCATGTCGATGCTTTATTCATTAAGTTTTTAGTTATGAATCAGCTCAGTTTTATGTTAATTGTAAATACATCGTTTGCTATTTTTTTTGTTATGCGGTAATTTAGATAAGGTTATGGTTCAACATCTCATCGTTTGATAACATAGGAAAATCGAGGGTTGTTTAATTAGTACATTATGTATATGATCCGCAAAGTTGATCTCATGATGTCATTGGAACGATTACGCTTAAACCTAGGGTTTTGTACATTAGGATTTAGGTCGCCACTAACGTAGCTATAGAGAGTATGTAGGTTACAACGCTAGGTGAGGAAATTGTCTTCGAATGACAGGCCATTAAAGTGTCTCTGAATCAAATTATTCGGTATGTATTTCTTAGTTGCGTCGATTCTTTATACTTGTTTCATGTTTTTTGTTGTGTGCTAGTTTTGATCAGTTTTATGCTTATTGTAAGAAAACGCATCCCATTCATTCAAGTTAAATTCGATTGAAAGCACGTTAATATGTAAACTTTTGGATTTAGGTATCTATTTTTACAGTTATTCTTTAAAATGAAGTTTCGGCATAATAGTAATGGACCACATCCGGCTCCTTGAATGGGGTAGTATGTTTAGTTCATGTCAAAGAGGTGGTTTGCATATTAGAAACCCAACAACATCAATAGCATGAATTGTAACATTAGAAAGATATCAGTTTGGTTGAAGGTTTATTTAGGTTCAAAATATATAGGTGTTCATTTTGTGATTGTAATTGGTGTTGGGATTTAACATTCTAGGTAACCAGTTTAGCTACGAGTACGCAGCGGATTGGATCTAGTTAAGGCACATAGAATTAACACTTAATAAAGTAAATAATTATAACAAAGTAAATATTTACTTACCTATTGATCTTGAACTTGAAACGAGTAGCGGTTAAATTACCGCCTCTACGGTTGCTCACACAACACGTCAAACAAGTATGCAACAATGCTAGTCGTAACTTCACGAGCTTCAAACACCAAGTGTATGCTTTATTGCTTGAACCGAAAACCAAACAACACTTGTAAACTTGCACCGAAAATCAGAAACCCTAATAAGGGTTTTACCGAATTCGGTAAAGAAGAAAAATACGATCGAGAAACCCTAAGGTTTTGTAACTGTTCGTATAATCACAAGTAAAAGGAACAGTATGTATGAATTAGCTTTTGCATGATACACATGGTATATATTATATATGCATACGCATGGTATATGATATCTATGCATGTGGATATGCATGCTAATTAATTGAATTTATGTTTGTTGACATAAGGATATAAGGATATGTATTCTTTTGTCATGTACAGGGAGAAAAGAATATGATTTTGTATTATGATGAGTTGCATCGTATGACTTTTTTCTGTATGAGGTGAATTTATGAGTTTAGGGTATGGGTATTTATATAACACCTTAACCCTACTTCTAGATTGTAGGTTCCATGATCATTCATACAAACCTTAACAATGATGTGTAGAATCAAGATGCAGGAAAATAATGACTTTATTGATGATTGAAAAAAAAACTTTTTGGTGGCTAGAAACCCTAATAATAATATTGACTAGCTAACCTAATAATGATAAGAACAAAGTGTATTTATACACTAATGGGGTTTGGCCTATGGGCCTTTCTTTTGGGCTTTTGCAGGCTTTTTGCATAACAACCCATTTACATCATTAAACATTAATTAATTAATTAACTATCGAGCTATAAAATGCTTGTTTCTTCAGGACCGAGCTTCTCTTGTTAGACTGTGAAATTATGTTTCTAACAATCTCCCCCTAAGTGAGGTCTTCTTTTGAGGTCTTCTTATATTGTAGTATAGTACGCTCGCTCGCTCGCTCTATTATTCTACTGTATATAATATTGTATATATCCATATATATATATACTATATATACTTAAGTACTTTAATAAACGTTCCACTCTTGTGTTTTAACGTGTGCTGCCCCCACACGATCCATGAGTGTCGTAACGTATACGTGTGTAGCCAACTTACCATACCCAACAGCTTCCCACTTGCGAGTTGGAGTAGCCTCTAACAACTTATACCTATAAGTGGAAAGTCTAGCAACCCACACAATTATGTTTACATTAGGAATATTATGAGATAATAGTTTCAAGAACAATCTCAGCTTATAATGGTTAGTTTATTTCTTGCTATAATCATCATCCCTTTGTTACAAATACCGTTAAACCATGGATATGGATCCTAACTCATTCCATATAGTTTAACATTATGTTTCTCGTTATAGAAATAATTCAGATATACCAAATGTAATCAAGAATCATCTTGGATTACCCTTTGGGTACGGCCATACAATTATCTGATTAATTCTGGAGAGGCGCCATGGTATCTTTCTGCAATTTAAACAATTAGAGGAACAAATTCTTTATTGACTACAAGTGTTGTAGATGCTGCTTCACATCACTTCCAAAAATAGCCTTTATGACTACCTTATTCAGGATAGCGTTTGACTTATAATCAAAAAGTGATATCCACACATGCAGAACTTGCTTGCATCTCAAGTCTAAGGACGACTTTTAAACCATTTTCGACATTTACTCATGACGAGGATCCAAAAGTAAATATTCGAAGGTTGGGGTATCCAATATGCATCCCTTGTGAATACACATGAGTTTGGCGGGAACAATCCATATATTCAAAGAATATAGCCAACACTCACATTTGCCTTACATAACAATATTCCCATATTGTTAACCGACAATGGACATATTTAGAATGATAAAATCATTCAAGGATTAAACATGCAAATATAGGATAACAATTATTATATGAATGAATGACAAATACCACGTATCTTCATTCATCAGAAAGTAAAAATTATCTTACAATCCCAATTATCCAAATACTAAAACAGATATGCATGAAACTAATTAGCAAGTTGAAGTCCAATGTTTCCAACATTCTTAACTCTTTCTTTACAAGACAGCTAAATAGTTATCTGAGTAAACTTTCTGAATACTTGTTTCAAATTCACATATTGTGAAAGATTTGAATAATAAGATGAGTGTCTTATTGTTCACGTGCATACTATTGCAAGAGTCATAGTATGGATAAGGTAATAGTACCTTTTATAGGGTATTCAACAACATACCTATCTCAGACAGTCATCTTTACAGTTTCTTAAAATGTAAAGTATTCTCATTCTTTAATGTGTAATGCAACAATGCTCTTAGCTGAGCATATCTAGTTAGCAGATTTATCATAAATGATGAAATCCTTCTTCAACTAGAATTGATTATTTTCTAGCATCAGTTGTACACAAACAACATTATGCCTTATATAATTCGTAAACATTTGTATTTAACAGTCATCTAAATTCTCTCAATTAGATATTGTTATCTAAATACTCTCAATTAGATACTGTTGTTGTTAGCTCATCTTGCTCTCATGCAAAAGTAACAACCAGTCTCATACACAATATAATATATATACATAATGAATCCTTAGTTATAAACACAAGGTCTCCATCCATGTAACAAATTATATCAAGTGAAATATACCATTTAAGACTTGCTTCAATGATATATTGCATTGTGTTGGACTTTATTTCCGCATACGTTTATCTTAATAAACATTTATTCCAATGTCGTTTGTTTTATCCTAAAATCCCAAGTGAAGTTTCATTCCAATCTCAAGGATTAACATCTAGCTTTGATGGAATGATGCTTTCAATATGTTACACGACATATGAATTTTAAGGAAAAACATAGTGCTCCCACTTGATGTCAGGTGTATTCAGGAGTTATCTTAATTTAATCAGAAATCATATTGTGATTAAACATAAGATCTCAGCTCCTAGATGCATGATTCAATCCACCCTTGGATTCTATTATCTTGTATACATTATAAAGATTATTTTAAACTCATAACCTTTTGATTACACACCGTCCTCGCAAAAGGTAATCATAAAGGGAAAAGTTATAGAACTTAATTGTCATATTACAAATATCGGCTCATAACCCTTTTGATTACACATCGTCCTCGCAAGGTAATCATTAAGGAAAGAGTTATGATCCTTAATTTGCCATATTTCAGATTCAAGAAAACATGTATGACAATTAGTTATTTTTATATAATTAATGCGTGTAGAAAAGAAAGATTTAATCATAGTCAATTGCTTGAGTAAGATCAAAAAAAATTATCATCAGTCAGGCATTAATATGTATACAATTTTGTCCTTATGAGCCTTTCTTCAAAAGAAACTCATTCTAACCTCACAGGTTTACTTTTTGGTCAAAGATCAATCAATTTGATAACATTGATTTGTCTTTTAAGGACTGCATCTTATCATTCATATTTCTAAGATATTTATCACATCCAAGATGTGATAATTCATCTTATTAGTTAGCAGGTTTACAATGACCCTCTAACTTATATTCCTCAGCATTGATATTATTATATCACTCTATTGATGAGGCATCCTTGCGGATTTATGAATGAGACTTACATTATACTTTGGTTCGACATTTTCATGTTTAACCTTAGTATGACATCAACAAGTGAATTCAGAAGGTTATGTATTTTGTTCTTGAATATCTTTTGTTTTAACACAATAGACATACCATAATGATGTGGTATTCTATGAGTATTAGAATTGTGAGACTCCATCAGAATTCCCTAGATAACTTAACTCTTTTTGGATCAAATACTCACCAATTGGGTCAAGCCAAAATGAATATAAAGTATTTTAAAACCAGGTGCATGCTATAACGTATATATCTATGAATAGTACAATAACTCTATGTTCATGTATTTCAAGAAAATGGAACATATCAAGTATACGTTACTAGTCTTTGAATAATTCAAAGACATCATGTTAATGTGTTAACAAGAAGACATAACAATTTTACTACTTACTTTATGTTATGAGTCATTGATAAATTCAAGGACTTTATAATTATGTCTTAACAAGAACATAATTATTCTAACTAAAGTAATTATGAACGCAAACTCTTGAGTTCGATAGTAATTTCAAGTTAATTCCATACTTCATGATTATGATCATATAATTTAACCATAATTATATTGACTAATCTTGACACTTAAATGTAATAGAGCAACAAACAACGCGTGTATTTAAGTCCTAGTGGATTCATTAGCTTCTTTACCTTGCGGTCAAGAGAAACCAATAATCATATTGTTATATGTTGTTCCTCGCACACACTTAAGATTTCTCCCACTTGTGTACAGTACAATATTATTTAATACGACACGCGCTCGAACAATATGATAGTGTCATAGATATTACAAGTAGATTTCGAACCATAACGGTTAATAAGGAATTGTGGATTATTATTCTATAGATAACTTTTTGGAAAGCAACATCGGAAAGGCAACGGGTTATCTATAAAACAAAATGCAATTTTCCTTAATCCTTGATCATTCATATTCAAAAAGTAATGAATTATTTCAAAGCGAGCTAGAAATAATAAGGGAACGATAAAGAAAATAAATCTTGACTCCCACTGAAATTGACATCATAACATGAATGTCATTTTAGTTGACAACCAAGCTCCCACTGGATTTGTCAACATTGTAAGTGTTACATCACCAGTAGAAAGCAAATAGCCGATTTATTACTTACTACCTCTCTAGAATCCTACAAAGTAGCAATGGTACTAGAGATGTACAAGTATATGATGAAATTAATACTTATGTAGATAAGGGACTAGCCATTCATGCTTTCATTAACTTGAACATTTTAGCATGCAATTCCTCCTTAATCGGTCTGCCTAGCCACAAGGGTGTTTAGCACTATAAGGAATGAAGTGAGATCCAGAAAAATACCTAGAAGACCTGCTAGTAATTTTCTTTACTCGTTACGGTTTAAACTCATACATCGTCGACAAGTGCGAAGATGTCTTGATTTGGTAGTTTAGACAAAATGTACTCTATTACACAAAATATATATCTTTCAAAGATTTCAGAACGAAGAGGGTAATGTGTCCAGGTTGTGCAACTGGTGCAACAGGAATAGGATGCTCAAGGTAATTTTCCTTGTCTTCAGTTGAAAGTACCAAACGTAGTTGTCTGTACCAATCAATGAAGTTGGGTCCAGTGAGTTTTTGTTTCTCGAAGAAACTCCTGAATACCGAATTGTTTCCGACTGAGGTAGTCATCTACAATAAAAGTTCAAACAATTAGTATTTTCGATAATTAAATTCTTAATTGAATTAACTACCCAATTAATTTACTAATTAAGACTAAGATCCATCTTGACCTCCTACTTGGTAACCAGAGGTCTGACCAGTGAGAAAACAAGTAGGGCAAGAGGTAAGCGACGAGCGTTAATTGCATTTTAATGCAACTCTTAGGTTTATGATACTTGTCAAAACATTAGTCAGCATGTAATAATGTTAAGAGCATGTTTAGTATCATCTTATGCCTCGGGTCCAGGGTCTGACAAAGAGACTCGAATTAAGTCGACCAAACGAGAACGTGTAAAAATCGTCAAAGGTCTGACCAGTAGGCGAAATTCACCATGGGTTGGTAAGGGTCCAGGGTCTGACAAAGAGACTCAAACCAAGTGCACGTGTTCTACGATTGGATGGCATAGACTTAAAATTTTCCTAGGGGTATGCACATAAATGTGTCACATGCGTGTACAAAGAGGCATGCAAAACAACTTTGTATCACTGATTTTAAAAACCTTTAGTAATGACACTGTAGTGACATGCCATGGTTCACGGTAACTCCAATCGAACACACAAAGAAGCGGAGAATCAGGTCAGCGCGAAGCGTATTAAAAACCTGAGTTCTTTAGGAAAAATCCTCCTTAAACTTCTCTTGTAGTTTGTTCTAGTGGATGAGTCGTACTTCCCATGAGTCCATAGCGTCCAGTTTTTAATCTTGAAATCAAGTTTCATAGTTTATAGTCTTATTAATTTTCTCAAAAATCAAATTTTGCACGAAACAAATAATAGGTCACAATGAGCATGTATTTAAACGTGTAATTAATAGACTAGTTTTAATATCATCTTTCTTTAGGTATTAGTCCGTATTGCATACATATTAGGCGCGTATACGAGTAATCAAGTAAAAATATGCACATAAAGACTAAAGCTAATGATGACATTAAATTATCAAGTAAACATGTAAAATCCGAGTTCTCAAGAGAGTCTTCCCTAATTGGAGAACCATAAGACCCTCACTAGGTTTTCATCAATGTGCCTAGATCGCCCCATTCATCACAAAAGTGATTGAGTAGGTCTTATGGCCGGATTAAGAAGCAAAATCAGACTAAATATGTAAAAGATCTAGTTTCTAAAAATATCAGATTTTAGTTACCATAAATAAAATCAAGATCTTTTAAATATATAGTGTGATCTATTATAAAAAGAAACATATCAACTAAATTAACAGTTTAATTTTATTCCTTTTTACAATATTAGCAATCAATTGTATTCAAGATCTATATCTACAAATTTTATTTAATTATGACAAGGATTTGCATAATCTTTGCCATAGTTGCAAGAAAACATTAAATAAAATATTAAGCGCAGCAGATCAAGCATATGAATTAAATCTAGGCGTGTACAAATCAAGACAAGATATAATTCAAAAGTGTAACCCTAATGCCAAAACGAGTTGACTCGTGATGCCACTGTTGGGATTTAACATTCTAGGTAACCAGTTTAGCTACGAGTACGCAGCGGATTGGATCTAGTTAAGGCACATAGAATTAACACTTAATAAAGTAAATAATTATAACAAAGTAAATATTTACTTACCTCTTGATCTTGAACTTGAAACGAGTAGCGGTTAAATTACCGCCTCTACGATTGCTCACACAACACGTCGAACAAGTACGCAACAATGCTAGTCGTAACTTCACGAGCTTCAAACACCAAGTGTATGCTTTATTGCTTGAACCGAAAACCAAACAACACTTGTAAACTTGCACCGAAAATCAGAAACCCTAATAAGGGTTTTACCGAATTCGGTAAAGAAGAAAAACACGATCGAAAAACCCTAAGGTTTTGTAACTGTTCGTATAATCACAAGTAAAAGGAACAGTATGTATGAATTAGCTTTTGCATGATACACATGGTATATATTATACATGCATATGCATGGTATATGATATCTATGCATGTGCATATGCATGCTAATTAATTGAATCTGTGTTTGTTGACATAGGGATATAAGGATATGTATTCTTTTGTCGTGTACAGGGAGAAAAGAATATGATTTTGTATTATGATGAGTTGCATCGTATGACTTTTTTCTGTATGAGGCGAATTTATGAGTTTAGGGTATGGGTATTTATATAACACCTTAACCCTACTTCTAGATAAACTAGGACTCCTCATAATTCTTATCACAATACAACTTTAATCCTTTATCTCTAAAATTGATCCAAAAACCCCCTTCTAGAAGCTTATAGAGTCGGTCACAAAAGGACCCCATAAGGTTCGGGTTTTGTCAATTTTAATCCCTTCGGTTCATATTTAAATAGTCGTTACGTTAGTTATAAAATATAACGGTAACTAACGGTTGTTTAAATTATCAACGTGAAGCATATTAAATCCTTAATAATAAATAAATATATATTAAGTATTTAATAAACGTACTCTTCGTGTTTTAACGTGTGTGCCCCCAATAGGCTCACATATTCGTAACGTATACGTGCTAGCCAACTACCATAACCCAACAATTGGGTGTCTTTTTTGGTTGTTTTGTGGGCATATATCTCTTTGTTGTTTTTTTTTGTTTATATATTCTAGCTTCTTGCCAGTTTCATGATTTTCATATATAAAATTTGTTGTCCTCAAAAAAAAATCTATCGGTGTGATCCCTTGAATACCATGAACTCTTCTAAGGACTGATAGACATACTTATGTGTGTACATGGTGGCAAATTCTTTCGTTACTAACCGATGCCAAGATAAATTACATGTATGTTTGTCCTTTGATTTCTAGCTTGTCTGATATAATTCTTGTGTATCTGAGATATTGTATGAAGGGTCAGAGATGCTCTGTTTCCTCATTGTAGTGATAATTGGTAGCATGGTTGTTAAGATCCCGATTATGATAGTAGGATCTTACGATTTTACAATACTGCAAAGCAAAAACGATTCAGATCCTAGGTAGGATCTTTGCACGCTTAAGATCTTATAGGATCCTGATCTTGACCATAGGATCTTAAGATCTACTCTGATTCGATCTTACTTTTCTCGAACCACGAACTAAAAAACTACGAATTTATGGGTTGTGTTTCCTAGATATTAAAAAACATTAAGTTAATCTTCTTAAACATTTCATAATTATAATTTACGACAACATTCCTACGAAACATTCATATAATTTTGTGTTTATGATATATAATAATTTGTAGATTTGTATATATTACAAAGACTATTAAGAAAATAACATTATAGTAGGATCTTACGATCCCGATCCGACCTTACGATATCTTGCAAAGACGAAAACGATCCTGGGTAAGATCTCGATCTTGAAAACCTTGATTGGTAGTATATAAAAGGAATGGGCATGTCCATTTTCTTTTATCTGCTTTGATGTAATTTGTCATTGGTTATATATAAAATTCACGTTTTGCAAAAAAAAAAAATGTTTGTCCTTTGATTGGGTCAGACTGATGAAATGATTTTTATTAGTAAAGAAAATGTTTGATGCTTTGACAATGTTACTTGATAATGTTCTTTGAATATTTTGGTTGTCTTGACTATTGAAAAAGAACTCCTCACTTATTAAAGTGACATTGTATGACATGATCTATGGTTTATAATATGTATGTGTATTTAATATTTTAGTTTCTGTATGCAGAATTTATATAATATGTCTACATTGTGACGTTCATTATTAATATAGATTACAATTCATCTTTATGTATATATAAATATATATATAATATAGTGTGTAGGTTTTTTTCAGAATCCAAATTAAAAGTACAGAACTGCGAGAAGTCCTCCTTACAATAACAATTTGGGTAAACGAATTATGTTTATTTTATTAATGGTAATTTTCATAAGGGCATTCTAGTATTTAACTTATAACTCATTAAATCTCGTTCAAATTAGTGTCTAGAAAATGTGGGAAAGAAAACAGTTTTCAAAACAAAGTATCTTGTCCATGATTTTACTAGTTTTGTTTTGTGCATTCATGATCACGTAACTCAAATTAGTATCAAATAATAATTGACGATGATAATGATTGAGGAGGTTTGAATTCTATCTATCTGTTAAATTCATTTTCGGTAATGGTTTTATTTTTGAAATTGTTTTGTGTTTTGAAATCATTTATCGTTTAAGTCGATTGGTAATGAAAATTGTGGGTGGGGTTTCTCAAGTCCTGTTCTCTATGCTTTTTTACTCTTTCTCATCATTCTTGTGAAGGATCTTAATTTTGTTGCAAAATGTTTGTTTACGGTTTTTCGTAATATTTTAGTATGAAGACCTTTTTTATTATGAGTTGGATATGTACGTAAACTAGTAGCTAGAAGCCTACAACTATGGAGTTATATATTGTCACGAAACGTACCCATGTGTTTGTTAAATGCTTTTTGCTAGTCTAAATGTTAGAACTCCTTAATGACTTTCGTGTTTATATAAAACAAAACTGAAAACATAGATGAAACTGCTCCTAATGAATTTAAGCTTTGTTATACATGTAAATAACGAAGGTGGATATCAAGTATTGTATTTATCTTGTATCAACCTAACATATGTTTCTCTAGCTTGCCTTAGTTTTGTTTCTATCACTTTAATAAAATAATCTTTTTAATTATATATCTCTCATACGCCTAACAAGCTTATATAGTTATTAAGTTTTTTCTTGCTCAGTTTTTTGTGTATTGGCGAAGTTTTTCGAAAGTTTTATATTGTCATGAATATGTGTTTAAGAAGTGTTTTTGGTGGTTTCAGAAGATCGAAGATGACGGAAAATTTGGGTCCAAAGTTTGTGAAGATTCTAATATTATTAATGGTGATTCGATGATGGTATCGAAGTTCTTGAGGACATTATTCACCATTTTATTATGTTTAAGTGTCATATTCGAGCGATTCGTTAATTCATGTAATTTGGTAGTGTAATGTCTTTTGATGGTGCAATTATCGCACGGCACACATATATTTTGTATTATAAAATTATAATGCAGAAATTATGCATATGTGTTTTGCTCCATTGCCACATATATGTATATCGTGAACACATGTTTGTGTTCCGTACATGTGTTCTTGCTCCGTGGACATATATGTATATCGTCTAGACATGTTTTTGTTTCGTACGTATGTGTTTTTGCTTGTTTCACATGTATGCGTATCATTTAGGCGTGTTTTTGATCGATAACTCAACATGTGTTTTACTCTTCGCGCATATATATGGAGTCTCATGTATCGGACTTGTTTTTGCTCCATGGAATAGGTCTAGCTTCTATGTCATTTTATGTGTTTTGGATATATACGTGGAAAACTCTCCTTCTAATACAACAATTTTTGAGTTTTGCTTTTTACAAAATTGGTGTTGTTGTCCTACGTGGTGTACTGTAAAATGACGTCGTTGTTTATATCATTAGGTGTACATAATATAAATCAATAATAATCTATGTAGGGACGTTGTCATAACTACAAACATAAACAACTTTTGTTGTAAAAGTGCTAATATGTGCTAATCAAACCAAAATGAATAATTTATTCATATATTTATACTTTTACAATTTAGTAATAAAATTAGAAAATGTGTAGTGTAATTACTTCAAACGGAAGTTTTTTTTTTTTTTTGTTTTGTGTAGTAGTAATTTAACCTATAAAAAACTTTATAAAATAAATTTTGTTCTTATGTGGGCAAAGATGTTGGAAAAGGGAGGCGCAAAAAGGGGGATGACTTTCATTTTGCCCATTCAGTTACAATTTTATGAAAATGTTTGATACCTATTTTGCCCCTATTTTAGATTTTTTGCCAAAAATTTTATCATTTATTTACATAAATGCCATTATGCATTAATATGATATACATTATGTATCATTATGAAGTAGACAGAATGGTGAGTTCTCGCCAGTTTCTGTACATTTGTTTTGGTTCTTGAGCTCAAAAGAAACTCATACCCTGTATTATCATATATATTATTTATATATATATATATATATATATATATATATATATATATAGAGGAAGGTTAAAATAAAAAGACAAATATTCGTGAGAAGGATAAAAAGAAAACTTTTTTTAAAAAAGTTCTCGAAAAATTCCAAAAAAATTCCATTAAATCAGGTATGTTGGTGCATAAAACTTTTGTAAAAGAAGTTTTTCTAATTTTGAGTTTTTATACGTTTTTTTAATGCGCAAAAAAAGAAATTTTGATGCACAAATTTTTCGACTTGTTATAGTTTGATGCGCAATAAAATTTTGATGCAAAAAGTCAATAGAAGTTGGGTACAAAAACGAATTTTTGATGCACAAAAAACCGATTTAATGCACAAACGTTTTTTTTAATAATTTTTTTTCGGCAAAACTATCCACTTTTAGAAAAACTTCCTTTACAACTTTTTCATGCACCAACATACACGATCTTGTGGAATTTTTTCAGAATTTTTTAAGAACTTTTTTAAAAAAATAAATCTTTTTATTCTTCTCACGAATATTTGTCTTTTTATTTGATCTTTATCCTGTATATATATATATTATATATATATAATTTACCTTAATCATATCTCTAGGATATTGCCAAGTTGTATTCATCTTTTGATTAAATATTGATGGAAAGTTAATGGATAGTACTTTTTTAGTCAAGTAGCTGTAGTTTTGTAAAACTAATCAACTTGAGCGGTCTTTTAAGTTAAGAAAATATTAAACTTCCGTTATTACCGGATGTTCATACATAACTTTACTCGTTTGTCGATTCAAATTGTTCTTGGACATTTCCTGCTTGGACGAACGCAGATCACATTAGAATATGAATTCTGGTTTCTGAAATCGATTTTTGTTTCAATTTCAGTTAAGATGTGTCTGAATCCAGTTTAATACAGTTGTCTCTACATAAATGTTTAATACATAAATCTTAGCTTCATCATAAAGTATTTAAACATTATCCATTGAAATAATTAGTAAGAAACTGGATCTAAGAAACACGATAGATGTCTTTGAAACTATATAGGAAAATTAAAACAGCACTATTGATTTTGGGAAACAGTAAACACGGGGTTAGAAGTAGTAACCAGATGCTCTGTTTGGTTTTGGCTGACAATGTTCGACTCTTTAGGGCTTCCATTGTGTTGAAAAGCTCCGCTTATTTTCTGTGCAAGCTTCTGAAGAGAGTGACTACCGTGAGTATTTTTGTCAGGTGCATACTGAATCAAGGGCTCTTTGTTGATATCTAGGAAATGCAAAATCATCACTGTAGAAACTGAACCAACAAACATAGGAATTGGACCAAAAATCCAGAGGAGCAAAGTTGTCGCAAAGTAGAGTGCACGCAATCCTGCATTCCAGAAATTGCTTCCTCTTATCACTGCCTTTTGGATGCAATGAACAGGAACATCACCGTTGGGCATGCTTATAAGGAAACTAGCATGTATAAGGTGCCTTGTAGTTTGTACAAAACAAGCAAAGGCCAGTAGGAAGAAGGCTAGAATGGCTATATATTTGATGGAGTTGACGGATTGACTTGAGTCCCCAAAGATAAAACGGCCTGTAAAAAAGTTATTGGACGAGTTTCCTAGCAAGGCTCCAATAAGAGAACATAAAACTAACGAAATTGAACACAGGGAAGTTGAGCCCGACAAGAGGCCGTTAAGAACTGATATAGCAAGCCCTCTATCTTTTGTATCAATCTGCATAAGTCAAGATGAACCAGTGATTATTCGAGTTAGGTTTCACTTAGGATAACTAAAACCTGTAAAAAAAATATGAATAATAGTTTTTATCATAGATACAAGTGCTTTAAGTTATATACCAGAAGCATTTTCTCAACCCAGGCCTTCTTGTTATGATTCTCAAAACCAATTGAGGTGAATTCAGGACAATGGAGGCATTTGTAGAGAAGGTAGAGATGATAGATGCACATGATCAAAAACCCTAACGGCACCATGAATAAATCCAGGTGTTCTTCCTTAAAATTCCACCCCATCTTTCTGTTTGCTCTTCTCGACTGTGTTTATTTCTTGGCATTATTATGATCTATATATGGAAAGGTAGGTTTGACTTTTTTATATTAGCTTTTGTAGGAAATTACTTGCTGGCTTATGCATTTCCTTCCACTACAAGAAATATGAGAACAGGTGACGGACTTTTCCCCGGCGACATATGTCGCTGGGGAATGTGCACTAAACGACAAAAATAGATCCTACGTGGCACCAATTCTCGTAGAAATTTTAGTCAAAGTATTCTGAACTTTTCCCCGGCGACATGTCGCCGGGGATAAGGTCGTTAAAATTTGACCAAATATTTCTACGTAAAACGCAGCGGGAAATTTTCCCGCTTACCTTTCCCCGGCGACATGTCGCCGGGGAAAGTATTATTAAAAATTATAAAGTTTTATTAATATATCACAAATATATCAAAAATAAAAAAGATGTTTCCCCGGCGACATGTCGCCGGGGAAAATATTATTAAAAATTATAAAGTTTTATTAATATATCACAAATATATCAAAAAAAAAAAAAAAATGTTTCCCCGGCGACATGTCGCCGGGGAAAGCGTTATTAATTTTTTTTTGAGTTTTATTAATATATCACAAACAACTCACAACTATATTTTTTACTAAAAGTTTTATTATATATCAAAAAACTAATTTATTAAAAAACAAGAGTTTTCTAATAAGTTATATTTTAAAAAATATATTATTTAAAATATTTGATATAAAATAATTTCGCCGGGAAAACGTTTGACGTTTTTGAACTTCATTAAAGCTAACGTTTTTTAGATTTGTTTTCGGTCCCGATATTCCGTAGATTTAACAAAAAAAATATATGTTTTTAAGGTGATATCGTTATACATAAACACATTCATATCGTTATACATCAACACATTCATATCATAAAAGTTTAAACAAAGTCTTCACATACAATAAATACAACATACGAATTACATTGCACATGACAAACTACTCCAAATCAAGTTTTTCCATTTCATTGAGAACTTTGTGAAATAGTGTAGCCGAATTAATTGTATGTTGTTCCGGATGCATACGCATTTCCATTGTTGCCTTGAGTACACTTATCTTTCCACGCAAGTGCTTGCAGTTTGAGCACTCTCTATTTCTTGAAGATCCTAGAGAATAGTTTGTAGGTGTTGAACCTCTACTATATAACCCTATCATATCGACTCATCCGTTGAACCTCTAATGTATAACCGTAACATATCGTCTCATCCGTTGAAACTCTAATGTATAACCCTACCATATCGACTCATCCGTTGAACCTCTAATGTATAACCGTAACATATCGTCTCATCCGTTGAAACTCTAATGTATAACCCTACCATATCGACTCATCCGTTGAACCTCTAATGTATAACCGTAACATACCGTCTCATCCGTTGAAACTCTAATGTATAACCCTACCATATCGACTCATCCGTTGAAACTCTAATGTATAACCGTAACATATCGACTCATCCGTTGAACCTCTACTGTATAACCCTATCATATCGACTCATCCGTTGAACCTCTAATGTATAACCGTAACATATCGTCTCATCCGTTGAAACTCTAATGTATAACCCTACCATATCGACTCATCCGTTGAAACTCTAATGTATAACCGTAACATATCGACTCATCCGTTGAACCTCTACTGTATAACCCTACCATATCCACTCATCCGTTGAAACTCTAATGTATAACCGTAACATATCGACTCATCCGTTGAACCTCTACTGTATAACCCCTACCATATCCACTCATACCCTTGAACCGTCTGAATGTATAACCTAACATTCGTCTCATCCGATGAAACTCTAGATGTATACACCCTACCAGATCGCCTCATACCGATGAACCTCTAATTATAGACCGTAACTACCGTCTCATCCGTTGAAAACTCTAATGGTTTAACCATACATATCGACTCATCCGTTGAAACTCCTAATGTATATAATACTCGTAACATATCGACTCATCCGTTGAACCTCAGACTTGTATAACCACTATCATATCGATCCATCCGTTGAACCTCAATGTATAACCGTAACATATCCGTCTCATCCGTGATGAAACTGCTAAATGTAATAAAACCTACTATATCGACTCATACCGTTGAAAACTCTTATGTTATAACCGTAACATATCGACTCATCCGTTGAACCTCTACTGTATAACTCTAACCATATCCCTGCATCCCTGAAACTCTAAGTATAACCGTAACAAATATCGACTCATCCTTGAACCTCTAACTGTATAAAACCCTATACCATATCCACTCATCGTTGAAACCTCTAAATTATAACCATAACATAGCGTCTCATTTCCTTGAAACTCTAATGTATCACCCTACCACATAATCGACTCTCGTTGAACCTCAATGTAAAACCGTAACATACCGTCTCACCTTGAGAACTCTAATTGTATAACCCTACCATATCGACTCATTACATCCTTTAAACTCTGAATGTATAAAACCGTAACATATGACTCATCCGTTGAACCTCTACTGTATAACCCTATCATACGACTCATTATCCGTTGAACCTCTAATGTATAACCGTAACATATCGTCTCATCCTTGAAACTCTAATGTATAACCCTACCATATCGACTCAATCCGTTTCAACCCTCTATTGTTAAATCGTGAACAAATTTGTCTCATACCGTTGTACCTCTTATCTACTGGTAATAACCCTACCATATCCACTCATCCGTTGAACCTCTAATGTATAACCGTAACATATCGTCTCATCCGTTGAACCTCTACTGTATAACCCTACCATATCCACTCATCCGTTGAACCTCTAATGTATAACCGTAACATATCGTCTCATCCATTGAACCTTTACTGTATAACCCTACCATATCCACTCATCCGTTGAACCTCTAATGTATAATCGTAACATATCATCTCATCCGTTGAAACTCTAATGTATAACCCTACCATATCGAATCATCCATTGAAACTCTAATGTATAACCGTAACATATCGACTCATCCGTTGAACCTCTACTGTATAACCCTATCATATCGACTCATCCGTTGAACCTCTAATGTATAACCGTAACATATCGTCTCATCCGTTGAAACTCTAATGTATAACCCTACCATATCGACTCATCCGTTAAACCTCTAATGTATAACCGTAACATATCGTCTCATCCGTTGAACCTCTACTGTATAACCCTACCATATCCACTCATCCGTTGAACCTCTAATGTATAACCGTAACATATCGTCTCATCCGTTGAAACTCTAATTGTAAATAATAATTATATATTTTATAAAAAATCATTTTAAATAATAATTATATACGAACCGAGGAACCGGACCGACCCGGCCGAAACAAACCAATTATATAATTTATAAAAAATAATTGTAAATAATAATTATATATTTTATAAAAAATCATTTTAAATAATAATTATATACGAACCGAGGAACCGGACCGACCCGGCCGAAACAAACCAATTATATAATTTACAAAAAATAATTGTAAATAATAATTATATATTTTATAAAAAATCATTTTAAATAATAATTATATACGAACCGAGGAACCGGACCGACCCGGCCGAAACAAACCAATTATATAATTTATAAAAAATAATTGTAAATAATAATTATACATTTTATAAAAAAGTTTTTATATATTTTATAAAAAAGTTATATAAATAATAATAAAACATAAGTTATACATTTTATAAATAAGTTATATATTTTATTTAAAAAGTTAAATAAAAACTATAAAAAAAAGTATATTTAATTTATCTTTTCCCCGGCGACATGTCGCCGGGGATACCCCACCATTAACGCGCCAATTTACGCGCCAATAATTTCATTACGCTAAACGACAAATTTTAATTTTTCCCCGGCGACATGTCGCCGGGGATTGTCGCTGGGGAAAAGTGTTAAAAACTAGATCTGGTTCATTCATCTTCACAGTTTCATAACGAAAAAAATATATATATCACCACCGGCGATTTTTGCTGACGAGCACACCACCACCATAAAATCAACCATCACCACCTCCACCACTACAACATAACCCACCACCACCACCTCCACCGGCGTTACACGAGCACCTCCTCCTCCTCTAAACCATAATTCTATATCTTCTTTTTCTAACCCTCTAATTATTGGTGGTGCGTGTTAATTTTTTTTTGTGGTTCGACGCACACGGTTGTGGTGGTATCGTTGTATATATATATATTTTTTAATTTTGTTAATTATAGTAGGATTTGGTTAAACAAGTTTATTAATGTTGTAAGAAGTTGTTAATTAGAAAATTTTGTTAATTAATTTTTTTTTTGGTTTTGGCAGTCGCGACAGCAGCCAAGAAGGAGAACGAGCCGTGATCGAGCCGAGTCCACAGCCGAGCCGAATCCACAGCCAAGGTATGTTTTAATTTTTTTTCTCCTTTTGGTATCCCCGGTGACATGTCGCTGAAGAATGTTTATTGTTTAAATTTTGTTAGTTTATTGTTATTATTAGTTGATTTGCGTTGAAATTATGTATGTTTCGTGTTTAAATGGATATGCGTTTGATATTTGTTTTATTGAACCCTTTAGGAATGTTTTAGGATTTTAGTGATTAATTTCGGGAAATCCCCGTCTGAAATTAATCATCCTATAGAAAACCTGTCCGAAATTTATTTGGATATGTATGTATTTGGATGTGTGCATGCTTATATTATTTTGTTCATGAATTTCTATATGTTATGCTAATTGTACTTGTACAGATGTCAGCACATGTTGCACGGTCGCACGGAGGTGACGGTGGCGATGACGATCGTCCCCCATCACACGTTGTACCCACCGGTTGCGGGGGCTGCTTTTCTAACAGAGGTAAGAATTTATGGATTATTGTAATACAAGCATAAATTTGATACATATATTGAACTTGCTTGCCTTGAATTTTTATGACTTTATCACTAACTTAATTTTGCAGGCAGAGGTAAATGAAAGCCCAATTTGGGCGGCAGGGCAGCGGGCAGGCTGAATACCCGCTACAAGACCCGCAACCTTTCCCTAAAGGACATCGCGGAAACTAAAGGCCCCGTCCCGATCACTTTTGAGGTGGGTGACAAACAAACCCTAAACCCTCTCGGTCCCCATGCGGCTAACTGGTCTAACTACATCGGGGAGGTCGTTAGGAGTGTGCCGTTGTACTACCCTTCTTGGGAGAAGGTCCCGAAGGAGCGGAAGGCGGCGATCATTTCAGATATTGGGGTCAGTTATCCTTTTATGTTTATTTCATTATCGTGTTCATTTATTTAATTGTGTATATTTATCTAAATTCGTTTATTTATTTATATCATATAAATAAATAAACAAATTTAAATAAATATATAAATTATATCTCTAACTCTGTTTTCGTTTTGTTGTATATGATTGCAGACCCTGTTTGACCTCAGGCCTCACAAGGAGTCTGACCGCTGGACAGAGATATACGAAGGCATCAACCAGCACCTGCAAAAAGCCTACAATACCAACAAGGCTACTTTCAAGGCCAGGCATTGGAAGGCAGACCCCACCACCGGGACTTACGATGTGGAGGGGATCAGGCGGGCACGTCCCGAGGAGATTACAGCGGCTGAGTGGGACAAGTACATTGCTTTTTGGAATGATCCCAAGAACCTTGCTCGAGCCGCTCAAAATCGGCTAAACCGGCAAAAGAGCGTCGTCATATCTCGACAGGGATCCCGGTCGCTGGCTCGCCTTCGTGATGAGATGGTAATAAACATTATAATTATTTTACATACATATGTACATATATATCTGATTATACGCTTTGGTGTGTTGTGATTTGTCGTTTTTAATTAGTTTCATCTTATATGCGTGTGTATGTATAGAGGCAGGGCTTAGACACTCAGGAGTACCCTTCGCTCATTGATACCTTCTGGCGAACACACACTGTTGACAGGGTATTCCCTAAGGATGAGGACCACCGCATATATGTAAGTTTTGTTTCAAAACACACTTTAATGAATTATCGAGAAATAATGTAGCAACTCGACTAATATATTTACTATTTTGTGTTTTTGTCACTACATAGGAGGAGATGAGAAGGCTTGAGGCTACGGGTCAGCACACCGAGGATGAGATCAATGCGTTGGCACGAGGGGGTAAGCTTCGTGGGCACATTCCCGGTGTGGGTCGGGTATTGCCATCACGGGCCACATCGAGGCCAAGTATGCCTGCCACCGACAAGTCGCTCCAGAACGTGAATAGAAAAGTAGACTTTATGATGAGTATTTTCAGAAGCGACTCCAGGTACTCGGACATGTTTAGGGAGTTTGAGTCGGGTGATGCTAGCGGGAGTGGCGGGCGTGGTGATGACGAGGAGGGTGGCAATGATGAGGATGGCGAGGATGAGGACGACGACGGCGAGAGGTAGTTGTGTTTTATATTATTAGTATGCTACATGTACATTGGTACTTTAGGTTTATTTTGGCGATATTTAAACACTTGTTTCCCCCATGTTGTATATTATTAGTATGCTACTTGTAAGCCCCCTTTATGACTAGGAAGCAACGTTTGTTAGACTTATTCGGATTTTGGACGATTTAGCTTTATTATCTTTTGGTACAAGTTGTGGTATTCGTATTTCGTTGATCCGTTTACTTTGTATTTGTGTTTTGGTACAAGTTGTGATGAGTATATACAGGTTTGTTATTTGGTAGATTTTTTCGGGAAAAATTTCGGAAAAAATCTGGAAAACGCCTGCTGTGCAGGCTGTATTAAAAAAAATGCAGACTTTTCCCCAGCGACATGTCGCTGGGGAAAGTATTTAATAAATTTTTATTAAATACTTTCCCCAGCGACATGTCGCTGGGGAAACTGTTGGGTAAACATTTATGAAATACTATCCCCAGCGACATGTCGCTGGGGAAAGTATTTGATAAAAATTTATTAAATACTTTCCCCAGCGACATGTCGCTGGGGAAAGAGCTGCCACCGTGGCAAAAATTAGTTGACTGAAAAACGTGTGGGACCCACCTAGTCGCTGGGGATTGTCGCTGGGGAAAGAATCCCTGACGAAGCTTCCCCAGCGGAGATTCCCCAGCGACATGTCGCTGGGGAAAGGGTCAGAATGTCGCCAGGGAAGACGTCGAATGTTGTAGCGGAAATAGATTTTATCATATGTAATAGGAGTAATAAAGTATATAATGTTCATGGGTGTATATTTTTATGTGTATATGTCTGCATGTTTGAGCAAGTAACTCGTTTGGGTGAGTGACTTTTTTTTACAGTAATTGGTTTGGTTCTTTTTGAGATTTCTAATTCTTATTTTGGCTTTTCGAAAAGAATGTTTTAGCAAGTAAAGTACCTTTAGACCTTTGATTCATAAAGCTATTTGAAGACCCCATTTATTTCAAGTACTATACGTTGCTTTTATCTAAAAAAACCCGCTATAAAATTCTTTGAGACTTTAGATACTAGTAAAGTAATACCACTTTCAAAGTAAGAAACAAAAATCTGTATATAAATCGAGTATATATGTTAGAAGCTATGTTTTTTTTAGAAAGTCAACAATAAATATACCACAAAAGAGGAGATACAAACAAACGGCATTCCTTCTCTCCAAACAAGACGATTAAAGAGAAAAGAACCCGAACAGAAACACCTCAACAGAATACAACAAAAGACATAACACTACACAACCCTACCCAAAACCAAAAACTACGAAAATTAAAAAGACGAGTAGATAAAAATAATATTAGAGGAGATATATAGTTTATTAGTCAGTGACAAAAAATATCTCTTTCTTTTTTCATTATACAAAACTCGACGTATTTCAAGTCAGATAATTAGTATTGTGTTTTTGTGATCTATTAGATTGTTAACAACATCAAACAAAACCAATGGGTGACCCAGCGGTAAAAGTTTAGCCTTTTAGAACGAAAATACTTAGAGGTTTTGTGTTAAAAAAAAATTATTCTTAAACATGTGTCTTACTATACACCATTATACTAGAAAGGGGTTGGTTATTTGTATCCCCCTAAAAAGCCATTGGTACCTCCCTTCGTACCCCCCTGTTTTTTCTGTTTTTTATTTTTTTTTTATTTTGTTTATGTTATAAAGCTTTGAAACGCAGAATCTGAAATGAAAATAATAAAGTTTAACAAGTCAAAAGTGTTAAACTGTTAAAAAATACGGAACAAAAACTGATAAAAAAACTGTGTTGCACTGTAAATAGGAAGACAAAAAGCATCAAAAGTACGGAACATTTGTACTTTCGATGGGCCAGATGGAGTACCAATACTAGCACCCTACTAGAAATGAATCATGTCACTACAAAGAAGAGTTCCCATGTTTTTGTATAATTTTCATGATTTTTATTGTTGCATAATCATTTCCAAGAAATTGTGCAAAAGAGTACTTTTGTTAGAATACATATTTACAGTTTTGTTTTGTATATAAGATAATACCTAATAAAGAATATTTCGTATTTAAAGTGTGAACACATTATCCGTCTTTTCTTTCACGTGTAAATGAGCTATTTTAATATGTAGCCAAAATATTAAAGTGCCATCCTTAGTAAAATAAGGATTTGATTCCAGGATTAAATATTTAAATAAATAGTAAAATAAACAAAACTTTCTTCTCTTCCACTATAAATGTTCATCCCTCTTTTCAATATTATACTTATTTAATTTGGATATAAGATCTATTAAAGAAGGCTGTACAAGGATTATGTAATTAGAGTAGTTGTTTTTTTTAATGTTCTTTCTTTACTTATTTAGTTATCTAATCAACAGCTTTCTTGAACTTTAAATATTCTTTGTTTAAAAACTTGAAATTACTAGTATTATTTAGTCATTAGAATGTTAAGAAAGAATATTATTATTGAACTGTTCGAACATTAATATTTAAAATCACATTCATATTATGTGACTGGATTTGAAATTTTTCAATCAAAGGATGTTAAAACTCGACATCCAATTCCTTGTCATATCAATTTACAAATTTAGATACAAAGTCTAAGAAAATAAAGTAATATTCGTAAAAAAAATTCGAAGGTTAACAAAAATAGTATTCTAAATTTAAACCTTAAAATTTCACTTGTGCACAGACGATCGCGATAATAACCATGCATATAGAGAAACTAATTTCTAAAGTTGGCTAACTGTGCCGATAGATACGTAATTTTCACAAGTTGGAGTACTACGTTAGATGGTACATGGTAGTGCGTCATTAAGCCATGAATACATGCTAATATGAATTGAACCACAAATTTTAGTTTGCTGTTTGGAAGGTAAAATCGGCCTCGCTTTCAGGAAAGCTTGACTTGAGCAGATAATTAAGATACCGTGTAATCAAGCAAACATACTCGCGCGAAGAAAGCACCTACCCAGGTGGTAAACTGTAGTTATTTGTAGCCAGTTTGATATTTGACATAACATATACATTATTTCCTGATTTTATTCGACTATGACACAACTTAAATTCTAGCTTATCGAGTACATCTGTTTCTACGTATTGTCGTATTTGAAAGTGACTGATAAGCTGATTTTTTCCAGATCCATTTGTAGGCATATTGTTTAGATACTAATATCGTGGAAAGTAAGATGGAAGCCTTGTATAGTAAATAAAAGGTTCAATTGTCGGGAAGAAAAAATATGTCGATACGTGGAGGATAGAAGAATATATACGCAAAAAAAAATGATGACGTCAAGAACTTACGAATTAAGGTTTCGAAATACACGCGACGCGCTCAGGTTGAGGCCTTAATTTAAAGTAAGCGAGGTGGGCGAAAAAGACGAAGGAGGTAGAGACTTGTAGCTCACAAAAGATGCATATAAGGCGAGTTGTGAGATTCTTCTTGATTTTAATCATTCATTCTCGATGGAGAAAGACAAGTGAAACCACACACACGCACCATGTCACTGAGGCAAAACACTATACGACTTTACAAATTAAAAGGGTTTTTCCACCATTCTTTGAACTTTTTTGGAAACAAGAAAATACTGTGTAAACAAAATGTTTATTGTATGACTTTGATCGAAAAGAAAGGGTATATTTTGATATGATCTTCTAACGGGACCAAGTAATCACACAATCTTATGAGGCCATTGATGATGGATAATTTTTGCCTTTCGTAAAAAAAAAAAAAAAAACTTCATTGATTCTGAAAACGCTTATATTGTGTACCTTGCCTTGATCTATGCCATAAATATTTTGTTACAACTTCAGTTTAGAATTAACCGATGGTAAATTTTTATACATTAAAACAGCTAGCATGCATGCTTTCAAGACGTAACCTTAAAACCTTCCATTGGATGACAATTATATTTCACTATTTAACATATACTTTCACGTAACCAATCGAATTTTGTCAGACAATTATTTGTTTTGAATAGCAAAAGCAGATTAAAAAACATAAACTAGTGTGACAATAAGGTTCTCCGATCCTTGACCAATAATGAAAATGGGTTTGGTTGGAAAGATGCTTTAAAGTTTTCTTTTAGACGAAGGAAAGAAATTATGGGCTTCATTACCCTTTATGTACTAGTAGTAATAATCACTTAATTATTGGGGTTGTCCAAATAAATAAACCATACTATAATGTTTCATGTATTAATAGATAACTCCCGAAAAAATAAGCCATTATACGAATTTGATATTTCGAAAGAAATTTCAATTAGATTATATTTGTCAAATCAAAAGTAGCTTTAAATGAGCAAATTAAAGGTTTTAAAGAAACAAGAATAAAACGGTGTTTACTAAATTAGAGGTGGCTTGAAGAATTCACTATATTAATTGAGAGATAAAGTTTTTTGTGTACCTCCCATCAAGATGAAACAAGGCTTGGGACCGTTAATTAAATGGGAAAAAACACCCCATATTATATCACAAATTGGCTTTACTAGATTTGAAGACACAAATAGTCCCGTATAAAATTTGTTGAAATAAATTAGAGAAGTCGGATAATTGTGTCATGAGGTAAGTAGAGTTGTTCACTAGCTTGTTTGCTTTAATTTATCTAGTCTAGTCATTCAATAACAATTTTAACAAAACGACTATTGTTTTAGTTTGCGTTGTTGACAAACATTCTTTTAGAGCATCAGGTATCATAGCATACCAAAAGTAACTTTTTGTGTCATCTCAATATCATCACTTTTAAGTGTCAAACACCAGAATACCATCGCATTCATAACATCTTTTCACATGTCATTTGAGACTCACCATAACCAATTAAAACACACTAAAAAAACTACTTTTTTTGTTTTTTTTTTTTTGCATTTTCACGCCTTGGCGTTCAACTTGGCGAGGGAAGGGGGTGTCAGTTAGGTGGCGGGTGATTGGCGACACCAAAATGTGAGGCACGTTGGATTTGGCTTACTCTTCCTTGACGATACTTAATGCTCTTAGTCGTGTTACTAGGAACTACTTCACTTCTAATTTTTATTACATGAGTTTTGAGAGACTAGTTTTTAATTTCGTTAGTTAAGTCATTAATTGTTAGCATCGGATTTTGGGGGATGGTGAATGCATATTTTCTAGTAGTGCTAGAGTCGGAAAGAACTTCGTTGTCAAATCTCAACCATCAATTTGTTATCAATACTCATTCCGTCTCAAATTAATAGTTCACATAATTATTTTTTTTTTGGATGTTTTAATTTAATTGTCCACTGCTAAAATAGATAGTGAAGTTTAATCGAGTTTACTCTATTACCCTTAGGTTAAAATTAATATAACAAATTATAAAGAAGAGATTAATTACTGTAATTAGTTAAGAGTTTAACAGTCATTCTGTAAAATATAAAAGATATAAAGCAGTAATAATTATGATTTCATTATATGTTTTTTTTGTCGAGAGACAATTATATTAAGATAGAGAGAGTAATATCTTTTGCTGACAAATAGTAATTTGAAAAGGATAACGAAAACAATCCAACTTCTTGTCTAAAAATTAAGTATAAGGTGTGAAGTGATAAACTTTGTGCCGAACTTGTCGATATCGTAGCTGTTAGTTAGCACAAGCCCAACTCAAGTCGAAAAAACATTACAACAACATATCATTTTAGAAGTAGATTGTTTATACTTTATATCCTTCCAAAAACAAGGTTGACTGAAAGATGTTGGACGTACATTGCCGATAACCCGTGACTACTTGCATCTAAAATACAAGTAAAACCAACAAATATAACCCAGGGTTAACCCAACACGAACACACTTGCCATGCACGTGTTCAACACCCAATGCCACGTCAAATTACATACCCTCTTTTTAAGACCAAGATTCATCACACAACACTAATTCAACAAACAAAAAAATAACGAAAATGAAGGTTAACATACTTTCGTTTTGTCTTGTACTTTGCACATGCTTAGTAGCAACAACTTTAGGCCAAGGTGGTGGTCGTAGTCGTGGTGGTGCGGTTCCTGTTAGTGAGGGACCTATAGTGAGGACTAATGAAAGGTCGTCTATAATGTTTTCCGATTTTGGTGAAATCTCAGCTGTTAAAATTAGCAATGGCGAGAACGGGTTCTATCACCTTCACTTTATTACAATGAACCCTCGTTCGCTTTTTCTGCCTGTTTATCTTCATTCCGAAATGCTTTTCTATGTCAACTCAGGTACTATACATAAGATGCATTATTAAGGACTAATGAAATCTGTTTAGAATATTTTGTATAGTTTTTCGATAATATTGAATTGTTATGATCAGGCAGTGGAACATTGAGTTGGATGAACGTAGAAAAAGATGGTAAAATGCAACAAGCGAACTTGGAGAAGGGAGTCATTCACAGACTAAGTCCCGAAACTATATTCTACATCCAAAACGAAGTACAGTCTGAGTCTTACGGCTACTACCAGCCTGATCAGCCGCTTCAGATTTACGCCATTTTTCCTGATTCAGCTTACGTGTTAGAAGTATGTATACTTAACATCAACTGAAAACACAAACTTGCATGCATGATGAGCATATAATATATTTTGAATAAATATTAGTTTTATGTTATAAGCTCTAATGCTCTATGAACAGATCGAGGTTACTAACAACATTACGACATGTTGCAGAAGGAAGAGCAGTTCACTGGACCGTACACTAGCATCCAAGATTTGGTTCTAGGGTTTGACAGCGAAGTCCTTCAATCAACCTTCAGTGTAAACAATCTCTCGCTTTTCTTGAACGCACGTTGAAATGTTGTAGTAAATAATGATTATAACAAGGAATTGTTGTATAACTTCAGGTACCTGAGCCAGTAATAGATGAATTAAGAATGGGAGAAAAGCAACCATTGATTGTAGATGGACAGACAGATACTTCCATGTGGGACACTGGTTTTGGAGGACCTTGGAGTATGAGAGCCTTTAAACACGAAAACAAAAAGCAAAAGAAGAAGAAGGGATATAATATTTTTAGCATGAAACGTGATGTTGAAACTTGCTATGGATGGAGTATAACCGTGACCCAGAAAGAATTGGATTCGCTGAAAGACACCGATTTTGGCGTGTCAATGGTGAACCTATCCACGGTCAGTTGTTTGAAAACTTGTTTTAAGTAGGTATTGTTGTAATATTAATTTGTTACTACATATTTTAGTCTGAAGCTTAAAAGTGTTTTATTTTTTGTTGAAAGGGGTCGATGATGGGACCGCATTGGAACCCTAACACCCCAGAAGTAGCAATTGCGTTGCAAGGTCAAGGAATGATTCAGGTGGTTTGTCCTGGCATCGAGAGCGAGACGGGGTGCGAGAACATGAAGTTTAAAGTTGAAGAAGGTGATGTGTTTGTGGTGCCAAAGGATCATCCAATGACTCAACTATCATTCAACTATGACACATTTGTTTTCATGGGGTTCATGTTGAATTACAAGGACGTGAGTCCTAAATATCTAGGAGGAAAATTGTCGATTCTACAAAACTTGGATAGAACGGTGTTGGCAAAGTCTTTTAATGTTGGGAACACAACAATCGATTGGCTTTTGAATGATAAAAGAGAAAAGGTTATCTATGAATGTATTTCTTGTGCTGAGGCAGCAGCAGGAGACGGAGGAGGAAGCGAGGAAGGAGGTGCTGGTCAAGGAGGGCAGCAAGAGTATGAAAGAAGACGTGGTCAAGAAGGTCGGCCAGAGGATGAAGGAAGAGGAGGTCAAGGTTGGACGCCACAAGAGCAAGGAAGAGGTGGTCAAGCATTTCCGCCACAACAGCAAGGAAGAGGTGGTCAAGGATTTCCGCCACAAGAGCAAGGAAGAGGTGGTCAAGGATTTCCGCCACAAGAGCGAGGAAGAGGTGGTCCTCAAGGGCGCGGAGATATGGAAGAAGGAAGAGGAATTCCTAGGTTGGAAGACCAAGACATGCAGAAGATGCAGCCAGATGCTAGGGAAGCGGGGGCTCGGGGTATAATAACACCGGAAGAAGGTGACGAGCAAGAGGCAGCCATGTGAGGCAAAGTGGCCGAGGGAGCTGGCATTTATGCTCATGCAATCCAACTTCACGAAATCTAATGAACCACAATATGTATAATGTTATGGCTAAGTAATTACAAGTTATGTTTGTTTGTTTTTTTATATCCACTAAACTGGGTTAGTTGAATAAAAGAGACTAATTTGCTTTAAGAATACTCAAGTATATGAGATGTTATTTCCTTAATTAACGTTCTAACGTAGTGACGGGATTTAAATAACAGTATGTACTAATAAAGGAGATAACAAGCAAGCTAAACACCAAGTCAATTGTGTTCATCATCAATCATCAAATGTAAAGCCATCCAAGCTACTTAACGAATTCAAGTGAAAAACCAAGAGATGTAATGTGTAAATATGTAACATTTGTAGGACTAAAATAGAAATAGTTTTAGTGTGGACTTTGACTTTGACTTAGCAGTGTAGTATATAAACTACTCGGTTCATTCTTTTTCATTTCAAAATGTAACGTAACAACTTTTCCCTACAATAATGAATTTCAGTTACAATCTTCACCCTTGTTGATTTCTTAATATGGTATCAGAGCTCTCACTCCACGAGTGATTTAACCACTATCAAACTGAAGCTGATCATTCTTATCAAATCAATTTCATCAAATTCATCCAAAATCAAACAAAATTGCTAAATTTTTATCAATTTTTTGAGTTAACAACAATCTGTCCAAGAAACGGTTACATTATCAAAACTCGGTTCAAGAATAGTTAAAATCACAAGAGCTTTATCTTATTCAACAAACATGGAGAATAATGAAGAGATCACATACAATCATCCCCTGTTTCTACATCAAACATATCACCCTGGTTTAGTGCTCATCTCAAAGAAACCCACAGGTTCCGATAACTATAGCTCATGGAAACGTTCTATTATGATTGCTTTAAATGCTAAGAACAAAATGAAAATCATAACTGGTGAATTTAGGGAACCTAATGTAAATTCAGATATTATGGAACTTTGGGAAAGAAATAACGATATGTTGATTTCATGGATACTAAATACTGATAGTGAACAAATTGGGAAGAATTTAAACTACATTAACTTTGTGTCAAAACTGTGGCTTAAATTGCAAGAGCGTTATGCTCAGATTGATGGACATAGGATTTACCAGTTGACCAATGACATAGTCCAATTAAAACAAAATAATTGTCCTCCTGAAATACACTAAACTAAAAGGGTTATGGGATGAATTTGATGCCTTAGAACCACCTTACTTGTGTGATTACTTTTGTAATTGTGAGAATGGGAGAGTTAATGGTGAGAGAGGCCAAAGGAAAAGGTTAGTTTAGTTTCTAATGGGTTTGGATGAGAGTTATTCCAACATTAGAGGTCGGTTATTGCTAATGCAACCACTGCCATCAGCTGCAAAAGCCAACACTATGGTCAGAAAAAAAAGAAAAGCAAAGAGAAGGAATGGCAGTTAAAGTTGGAACACCTACAATTTTGAATTCTTACACCAACAACCAAAGGCAATTCACTCACAACAACACCTACTCACCAAAAAATAATCCTCCTAGGACTAACTAAAGTGATACTACTAGGAGAAGTGCATTCGGAAAAGGGGTATATTTTGGGACTTGTGGTAGGGAAGGACACACTCAGGAAGAATGGAATAAGACAGTTGGCTACCCTGTTGGTCACCCTCTTCATGGGAAATTTCAATCAAAATACAACAAGCCAAACACCCCTTATAACCAAAGGTCAAACAGGACTGTTAACATGGTTATGAGACAGGATGACAACACTGCTTCAACTTCCAATCAAGCTCAAACTTTAGCTTCAATGCCTTCTTATGGTCATGTCTCAGCTAGGATGAACAAATTTCAAAATCAATTTAACCAAGTTCTACTCATTCTTCATAATCAACAAGGCATTGCTCATGGTATTTTCTCAACTCAAAGATTTAGAATACCAAAAATTGTAGCTACTCTTATCTCTAATCTGCAGGATGCTTACATGATAGATAGTTATGCAACAGGCCATATTGTCATTTGCCTTACCCTTCTACACAACATCCAAACATGTTTAGTTCCTATATTTGTCACAATACTTAATGGCCAAACTTGTAAAGTTACTTTATATGGATCAGTGACCATTAATGAACACATCACTTTGCATAATGTTTTCTACATACCATCATTCACTTACAACATTTATGTGAGTAAACTTCTATTTGGGGCCACATTTTCACTTATAATTGCTGCCTCCTAATGCATTTTCCAAGATCAGTGATAAGTGTAAAATACACATATCCATTTATGCTTAAAATAGCTCAAATAAACCTAAAACAAACTAAAAATGGCAAAAATATGCTTGTATTTGTGTTTTGTGTGTGCATGTACGGATATATCAAAAATCACAAAAAAATCGTCAAAAACAAGCAAGCACGAACACGAGAACGGAAGAGTAAACAAAAGCCAGAAGCAAAGCCATGAAAAAGTCAACACTCAATCAATCAGTCAAAGGAAAAGTCAAATTTTGGTCAACGAAAGTCAACAAAACCCAAAGTATCTTAAAATAACCCCTCAACTTTCAGAAAAGTCCATAAATGATCCCTAAGCCTAAATGGGCCTCACCCGGATCCATAAGCCCAAAACCCTAGCCTATTCACTCTTTTTATAAACCATAGGGACCAATCTTGCACCATTCCAAACTTAATTTATGCTACAAATGGGAAAAACCAAACACAAGGACCAAAATTGCAATTACCCCAAAGTTTAAAAATATGTTACCCGTTTTCAGTTGTAAAAAGGCGCGAACCCCTTTTTATTGTTCATCGTCACTTTCGTTTCACTGGCCAGGGTAAAACAAGGGGCAAATAGAAATTGAGGGCTTTATTGGTCAATTTAAGAGCTCATTAACAAGATACCAGGGACACATTAGTCTAATCAAATGGTTTTAGTAACTCACTCTCATGATCAAGCCACGTCATCAATGGAGAAGCACACAAGGGACATGGGTTTTGCACTAAACTCACTCACACAGCTAACACAATGTCACATCAAAGAATGACACGCTGGCGATCCTCAGATACACACAAAATAATCAAACGGCTCAAAATCATTTGGCAAAGATTAGAAGAATCAAGGGTGCGGATTGAAGGCTAGGAGATGGATTCAGGAGGCCTAGAAGCTTTACTATGATGCTATAAATAGCACCCTCGTCACACACACATGATGTTCCTGATCTTTTTCTTTTTTCTAGTTTTTAGCCTAGTGTAGTTTTAAAAAGCTTAAATGTAATTTTGATTCAATTGTAATTTCTTTTAAGTAATGTAATTCAGCTCTTTTTAATGAAATTTAGTTTAAATTTGTCATAAACTTTCATAGCTTTCAACTAATAAGCTCTCTTAATAAGCTTATCTGTCTCAATAAGCCCTCATAAGTTCAAAATCAGCTATAATAAGTCTATAAGCTTATTATGAAGCTCAACTCACCTTAATCATACTTTAAACCTGTAAAAGTAGCTTAAAATTTCTATTTACTTTGGATTTATTGGATTTAAGCTTAAAGGAAGGGGATCTAGTAATGGATGAGATCCTATGGACTTATACCCTAGCTTATTAATAAGCTAGGGAGCTTGTAGCTGCCTTAACTGGTTCCTCTTGTTTAGCTAGAGGCCAAAGTAAGTTTCACTTTTAATTCCTTTTTATTCAAGCTTAATTAAATAGGTAATTTGCTTAAAAACTTAGATCTGCTTATTTGCTTATATTGTATGCTTATTAGTGCTTATTTGAATTTCATTTAGCTTATTAGACTAATTAGTTAATCTGTTTTTAGCTTAAGAGATATAGATCATTAGTTTAATATTTAGATTGTCATAAAACCATAAAAACACCAAAAATTTAGTATAATCTTAGATCTTAAGTTTTAGCTAAATCCAGTTGTTAGTTTATGCTTAATAAGTTAGTTATAAGCTAGTTTTTATCTGGTAGTTAGTACTTGTTAATTAGATTTGCAATTTAAGTTTAAAATCATCTCTGTCAAAATGGTAAAGGGGTGTTTGGCATAAGCAAGTTTGACCATTAAAAGTCAATTAAATTTGTGCAAAACACTTGAGTCAGCTGAGTTTTTACAAATTAGCAAAGGTTTGAACAAATAGTTTGAAGTTTAAATGATTTTGTGACTTAATTTCATCATTTCAGCACCAGGGGAATTTCTCTTTGATTTTAACTTGTGAAAAATTTGATCTAAGCTTTAAAAGGTTTAGATCTTGCTTGTTCTTGCTTTACACACTCTAAGAGAGTGTGTTTAGTGCAGTAGAGACCACAAAGTCACCTGCACTATTGTTTTGCACTTGTGCAAAGTGCATCAGTAGGAACTAAGGTGTTCCTACTGTCACTTTTGGCTTAATTTTAAGCTAAGTAATAATAGGTTTTAGCTTTTAAGGTTAGAGTAGGATTTAGATTAGGTATAGCTTAATTCAGTTTAAAACTTATCTTTCATTTTCTAGCTTATTTTCCTTAGTACATTTTAGCTTAAAAGTTTCATAAAAAGCCAAAAGACCAAAAACAGTACCATCTAGATTCTAGTCTTTAAATTCAAAATTCTAGCTTATAAGGTTAGAATTTATAGTTTAGATAAGTAGTTTATAAGGTGTTTGTTTTGTTTTCAAAAGATTAGAGTCTAAGGTTGCTTTTTGAGCATTTGAGCTTATTGCAAGAAAATAAGTAAAAGTGAGCTTTAAAGCTTACTTACTGATACAGCAGCTTTGATAAGCTGTTTAAGAGCTTATTAGTTAGTTTCAGCTTATGTCCCCTTTATTAAAATTGCTTAGTTTTGTGTCTTCTTTATTTAGTTTTTCATAAAAGTCAAAAATTAAAAAAAAGAGCAAAAAGAGGTTTGCCTGCCTCGAACCCACGACCTCACACTTATAGACCCAACGCCTTAACATTTTGCTACATTAGCTCATCCGTTACCTTCTCCTTTCATTAATCCTTTATACACATTTTCTTTCCACTAGATTTTAATAAGCCGTAGCTTTATAAGCTCTGTTCTCAACTTATTTAATAAGCTGAGTTCTGTCTTTTATTTTTCTATTAATTCTTGTTACATTATAGATTTTTCCTGAATTTTTCGTTATTTTTAATCAATTATTTTATTTTTAATAGTTTTTCGAAAGTTAAAATCTTAAAAAATAATAAAAAATAGAAAAAATTTCAGAAAAATAAAAAAAATAGTTAAAAATAGTTTTCTGAGTTTTTATGTTATTTTAGACTTTTCTAAGTTTAAAAATCATTTTTCTAAATTTTTAGTACTTAATTTGCTATTTTTTAAGATTTAATTAGATTAAATTAGTTTTTAATTCATAATAAATTCAAAAATAATCAAAAAAAATGTTTTTCTTTTTCCTAAAATTTTCTTTTGTCCTATCTTAGGTTTAGAAATTTGGTTTACATTTTTAGGAGTTAAATTTAGTTTACTTGCCTAATTGTCGCGTTTTATTTGTTTCCCGTCATTTGTTAAGAACTTTAATTGATTTTAATTGCTTGTTTAGTAGTTATAGAAAACCCAATCATTCTTCGAACCCATTCAAATCAATATCCAATATCAAGCGAGGTTTCAATTTCTCAAATCGTTGGGAAAACGACCCGGGAAATCATACTTTCCGGTAAACATACGTATATTATATATTATATATATATATATATTTTAAAGAGTGAATTTTCCTTAGGGAATTTTCTTAATTGCTCTTGTTGAAATATTATATAGTATATTTTATAGCGTATCAAATTTTTGGCGCCGTTGCCGGGGATTTGAGTTAACGAATCTCTCGTTTTGTGTTTGTTGATAAGATTTGAAGATCCTTTCGTCCCCGAAAGTTTCATTTTTGTTAAAAATTTTCAAAAAGTCAAAAAAATCATAAAATATAAAAAGTAAAAAAATATTTTTCTTTTCTTTTTAGTATAGCTATCATATAAAAAACACATAAAAAAATCAAAAATATAAAAAAATTGTCCTTTAAAAAAGAAATTAAATAAACAAAGTTGGTAAAAGAACACCAACATATAATACCTTCAATTGAGGTATTATCATCAATAAGTTCCGGTGAACTTGAAAAGTTCCCAAATCGCCCAAACTCGAACCAAGATTTAACACATTGCCATTGTGTCTCTACGATGTACGGTCACCTTAAAAAGTAATTTTTAAGAGCTATCGTGAAGTAGTTGATTATTTGGTTTAAGTCTCTTCCGTGTAACCGTTTAAAATTTGTTATTGTTAATAAAAAATAAAAAAAATTCCAAATATATGTAAAATTTTTTCTTTTTAATTCATAGATTTTTTCTTTTTGATTTTCTCGTTTTAAGTGCATGCGCACTCGCTCGCAAACTCGTAACCGTAATCGCGTCCACAACTAACAAACCCTTCTGTTGGGTTGTTGAACTTGCCATTTTTCAAGTGCCAATTCCCGGACCAATCATAGTTGCGTCGGCGGATCGAGCTATGGAGGAATTCGCCGTGCATCCCATCCGTAGGGGTTTACAGAGGGCTATTGTTTTCCCGAAATCAATTGCGATCTTTTTGAGATCAAACTTAATTTGCTTAATTGGTTCAAGCGAACCGTTTCATGTTAGAAATGAGAATCCTCAATGCTAATTAATATGTTCAAAAGGATTACTTGACCTTCAGATTTTGGAATGTGCCTAATGATGTGATTAAGCTTGATGATGTACTTATTCGCTCGAGGGAGCGCTAAAAATTGGTACGAGAAAGAACCCCGAATTCAATTTTGACTTGGGATGTCTCGTTACCCATGTCGTTTAACCATATTTTTTACCCCTTCAAAGATCCACTCCCTTATTTGTGATTTTTACATTCCTGTAGAATTGATTTGATGAGGGACAAAGTAAAATACAAGAATGAAACAGATCAAAAGAAGGATCAAGTTTGCAATTAAGAAGTCTTCAAGTAATGAGGGAATAAAGTGTACATAAGATAGGACTTCTATGTTAAATTTGGATCTTGGTAAACCTAAGGAATCTCTAGTAGTATATAAAGAGATCTAGGTCGTTAGAATAATAAAATCAATCCATACCATAGAAAAACAAGCTTTACATTGAGAGTCTGATTACAAAGTGGTGTGTGCTTTGTATATTAGATAGTTAGTACAACATAGTTGTTGGTGTAACACCAAGTTATTGGTTGGGTAAATAGGAAAACGTGTTGAATGAAAACTAGTTTGTTAATATTGCTTTCTTATATTCCGCTGCGTGTCAATTATTATCTGTAAAATCGATTCGAGATGTGGCTCTTAAACGATTACTCTACATGTGGTATCAGAGCGGGTTTGCTCTTGATATTCTTGGAATCAACGGTTTTATGGTCGAAATAATGAAGAAAACCTAAAAAAATCGTATAGGTTGTTTATGTTCGTCACTTTCTGGGCAGCCATGGTAAAACGGTCATAACTCATTCGTTAACCGTTGGATCGTCACGAAATTTTGAACGGAGGTTCTACACATATATATCTACAATCTGACCGGAGCGATCGTCAAGATAAGCTTTTGATAAAAAGTTATGATATGACGAATTGGTTGCAGAAAAGAAGGGTTTTGGATTCGCTTATGTAAAGGTAACAATGGAAGTCGCCATGCGTGCCAATAAGAATGTATGTATGATGTTTCGATTTACTTGTATGTCAAGGAGACAGCATTGCTGTACGTGCATAAAGGTATCAAGGGTTTCATGTTGTACTGCCGAGCTTTGGTGAATTCATATTGCCGAAGGAGATCAAAGCAAGATATCATCAATACTGTTGGGACGATGGGCTTAAAAGGTTTAGAGACATCATGGAATAACAGTAGGTTGATTAAGAAGTCATGGGGTTTTGGATGTCTAAAGTTATTATCAAAGAATTAAGGAAGTTCAAGCTTTTTATGAAGGTACTGCTAAAGTTCATGAAGGTACTGATGAAGTTCTTGAAGGTACTGCTCAAGAATATGAAAGTACTGCTGGAGCAAATCTAAGTACTGCTATGTTCATGAAAGTACTGCTCATTCATTATTCAAGGTACTGCTCCCTATATCAAAGTACTGCTCGTTGTGATCAAAGTACCGCTGAAAAGATCAAAGTACCGTGGATAAAGATCAAGTACGCATGATAGATCAAAGTACCGCTGAAAAGATCAAAGTACCGCTGCTGTTTGTGAAAGTACCGCTAGTGTTATCCGATTACTTAGAACGTACTGCTTGCTTTATCAGATATCGGGTAATACATGAATTTTGATTTTTGGATGGATTTGGATCATCGAATGTTGTTTAAAGGGATAGTTAATGGATTGTAATTTTAAATGATCTTAAACATTAAAAGATTGTTTTGGAGATTATTGAAGATGTGATTACGAAGCAGTTGATTATCACTTATTTGATGTTGTAGTTGAGTTTTACAGATGCGTGTTCTTATCATACCTTTTAGCTGATGTTAACTTGTTTGTTGTGTTTGGTGACGAAGACTTGGCAAAATTCTAGGAATGTGTGTGATTTTTCTTAGGTGTCAATGTCACATTCGCTATCGCTTTGAAGGTAGTTACTGTGATTGTGCTCTAGTGTCTCATTATAGAGAATGGAGGATTTTGTTCAAGAGATTGTGGTCTGCTTATACATTAGGAGTATGAGTTCAACGTCGTGGATAGTACAAGATATAAGGCACAAGTTTGGAAGATTCAACTTCTTCATCAAATTCGTTATACTTAGTTTTCTTCATCAGTGATCACTACATAGAGCCTACAGAGTTCGAGATTCAAGAGATGGTAACCATATGGGTTTCAGAGGAAGCTTATTGATTGAATGTTTAACCATCTACATGCACCACTTGGGGGGAAGTGTTTCATTACTACTGCTGATCTTTATTACTACTGCTAGTTTATATTTCTACTGCTCAAAGTCATTTTTCGTATTATGCTTCATGGAGGGTATTTTGAGTATTAGAAGGCTGGATTAGTAGTTGTGGTATATGATTTGTAGCTGTTATGATCCAAGTTGCATTTCTACAGAAGACCCCTATTAGATGATTACAAAAAGGGGAAGAAGATTACAAGTATATTGATTTGCATCTTATTATGTGTGGTGGCATGATCATAGTTAGAGGGGTAGCTACCTTACAAAGGAAGATTTTGTTTCTTTATGGGTGATGATTACATCTCAACTTCTCTATTTAAGGGGAAGTTCGTACACGACTTTGTTTGTTTTGTCTTCATCAAATAGGGGAAGATTGTTGGGAATTATACATTCCTGTATAATTGATTTGATGAGACAAAGTAAATACAAGAATGAAACAAGAATCAAACAAGAAGGATCAAGTCGCAATTAGAAGTCTTCAAAGTATGGAGGACTAAGTTGACAAAAGATAGGACTTTATGTTAATTAGGATTCTTGTATAACCTTAGGAATCTCTAGTATATAAAGAGATCCTAGGTCGTTAGAATCATAAATCATATCCATCCTTAGAAAACACAGACTTCTCCAATGAGAGTCTGATTACAAAGTGTGTGTGCTTTGTATATTAGTTAGTTAGTACACCATAGTAGTTGGTGTAACCCCAAGTTATAGGTTGGGGTAAATAGGAAAACGTTTGAATGAAAAACCTTGTTTAATAATATTGCTTTCTTATTATTCCGCTGCGTGTTCAATATTATCTGTAAAACGATTCTAGATGGGTTTAACGTGCTACTACACCTTAGAACAAATTTCTCGTTTTCACAAGATTTGATGATTCTTTTAGTGAGCATGGGAACGTTTTTACAGGGTATGCTTAGATATTGCCATCACCATGGATTTTCGGAGTTACTCAAGTATGAATACCTTTTATAAGAGTTTACCGAGAACGAACAAGACTCCTTAAATGTCGCGGCGGGTGGTAATTTGTTAAGTAAGACTACTATGGAAGCTTTGAATATAATTGAAAACAAGTCAAAAGTGCGTTATTCGAGAAACAAAACAAATGCTTCTAGGGTTAATTCTAGGGAAAATGTTAGCAAAACGGATGAACGAATTGATAAACTTGCGGATCAACTTTCGACCTTAGTCGAGATTGTTTCTAAAAAAGTTGTTACTCCCGCACCAGTTAAGGCGGTTGAGAAAAATTGTGTTACTTGTGGTGGAGCTCATGCATGGTATAATTATCCGGCTACTGATAATAACCAAAACGTTTGTGCAACCACGGGAATTTATAATCAACAAGCCCCACCGAATCGAGTTAGCAATCAAATGGCACCACCTGGATTTGCTCCGGTGCAAAATCAAGGTCAAAATAGGAATTATAACAATCAAGGTCAAGGGAATAATTTTCAATCGATGGGAACAATTTTCAAAAATCAAGGTTTTCCAAGGGTCAAGTTAATCATGCTTCAAATGTCACAAACAAGGGTTTCAAAATCAAATCCGTTTCAAATGCCTAATAATCAGTGAACGGATTTTTTCATAATGATTTTTTCGAATTACAAAAGTCTAATGATCAAACGGTTAGGAAAATTTGACATACCATATCACTTCGATGAAAGGACGAGTTAAAAAGAATGAGATTCAGACTACCTTCAAGAATCAACAACCGCTTTGATGAGTAAGAAATATGCTTTTCTATAAACACGTTGCAGAGAAATTTCAATCCATGTTAAGTAGTTTTCTTTAAGCCCAAGCCTCACCTTTCGGGTACTTTCCGAGTAATACGTTTGCTAATACGAAGGCGAGATGATAAGCATATCACTAACCGGAAAGTGGTGTTGCTTACGAGGGGCTTCTCGATTCCAACTAAACGTACCCGAAAAAGGTTAAGTGGAGATGAAGGAACCGAGGTAATAACGAATGGGGAGAAAAAATAATTTCAAGGAAGTACGCTCCAAATCCACCTCGGTTATCCCTAACCAATTTGGAACCGAGATTCCATAGACTTTTCATATATCGTACTCCGTTACGGAACCCGGATTTCGAAAGAACTGTACCTAAAGCAAACATTCCTTATCCTTCAAGACGAGACAATCAAAAGAATCGAGAAAAAGCTTCATACCAAAAAGAGAAGATTTTTCAAATGTTTCAAGATTTACGTTTTGATATAAGTTTTGCGGATGCTTTGTTTTTAATGGCCGAGTATTTGCCTCCTACGATTAGGGATTTGTGTAATGAATAAAGAAAAGTTTGGTTCGAATTAGTGAAAATTCCATTGAACGATAATTGCTCGGCAATGCTCCTGGTAAATTCCTTATTCCTTGTGAATTCCCAAGAATGGAGATATGTTACGCCTTGGCCGATCTTGGTGCAAGCATAAATCTAATGCCCCATTTCCCTACTTTGGAAAAAAAATTTCGTTGCCCGAATCTTTCACTGACTCGATGGTTTTAGAATGTAGCGGACGATCCATAATCTTACCCTTAAGGGTTTATGCCGAAAGACGTTTTACGTTTAAAGTTGGAAAATTCTACTTTCCCGCCGATTTCGTAGTTGTCAATTTCAAAGCTGATCCCCGAGTACCTCTTATACTTGGAAGGTCATTTTTGAAAGCCGGTCGTACTTTAATTGACGTTTATGAAGGAGAAATCACCCTCTATGTTGATAACGAAGCAGTCACTTTCAATTTAGATAAATCCATTGATAATAACTCCTCTACAGATTGTCAAAATTTGGTTAAACCGAATTGACAGAATTGATGAGATTTGTGAGGAGTTATGTTCCGGAATTTTTAGGATTTACTAGTGATTGATTTTTTAAGTTGCTAATCCCACTTCGACGGTCTGAGCCGTTTCTTTTGAATTTACTTTGGAAGAATCGAGCTTTTCTTTATGACAAATCATTCTCTTGGAAAAGTGATCAGATGTTGTGATCGGAGGACGACCAAATTATGTGCTTGCACAATGTTAAATTGATGGACCCGTTTCAAACTTCATTCAGGGACCTAAAGCAAAGTTGATGTTTCAAGGCATAACCTTTAATTGAAGAGCCTCAGGAATTGGAATAAGGACTTACCATCGCAACTTTAGAATATGCTTTCTTGGAAGTAAAAACAATAAAGTTACCTTCATCATAGCATAGGTTTAAAAAACGATAAAAAAAGGAAGCTCTCATTTATGTTCTTAAATCTTCATAAACGTGCCATTGCTTAGAAAATAATGATATCATGGGTATCGTCACTAGTTTTTTTGTACTCATTAGGATTTTGATGGAAGACGGTCGTATAACATCGGTGCAAAGTCAAAGACGGTAGTGAATCCGAAAATTCTGAAGCATTAAGATGGAGGTGATATTAAACATCTTGAATGCCGGAAATGATATCACCGATCTCGACAGCCCGTGGGTTAGTCCAATCCATTGTGTTCTATAAAAAGTGGATTGACCATCGTTGCAAATTAATAATAAATGATTAATTGTACACGGTACTAGTCTATCCGGATGGAAGTATGTAGCGATTCTTGGAGCTTAACGATAGCGACTCCGTAAAGATCATTTTTCCTCTCCCGTTCATGGATCAGATCCAGGATGCTAGAACGTCTAGCCGGCTAATGAATTTATTGTTTCTTAGAGGTTTTTCAGGGATATTTTCAGATTCATTTGATCCTAATGATCAAGAATAAAAATGATCTTTTTAGTGCCACGTAACGGTACCTTTGCTTATCGCGTATGCCATTTGGGATTATAGTAATGCTCCTGGAAACCTTTCAACATGCTATCGATGGCAATTGTCAAGATATGAGAGAAAAGGACAATGGAGGTGTTTAGGATGTTTTTCATGTTTTTGGTGATAGGGTTTTATTTCATGTCTTTCTATCTTGCCGAATGTTAAAAAGATCTGTGGATGACACAATCTTGTCCTTATATTGGGAAAATGTCATTTCATGTTTGTGTAAGAACGGGTATTGTTTTAGGTCATAAGATTCAAATCCGGAATGAGAGTTTCGAACGAGCAAAAGTCGATGTGAATGCTAAACTACCTCATCCGACTACGTTAAAGGATGTAGAAGTTTTGCTAGGTCATGCAGGATTTTACCGGCGTTTAATTTTCAGACTTTCAAGCGATTTTTCTGACAATGAAAACCTTCTCGAAAAGACACACACATTTGTATTTGTTCTCAAGATTGTTTCAATGCTTTCGAACCTTAGAGAAGCTGACGAAGCTTCCGATCTTAGTGGTCCCAGATTGGAACATACCTTGTCGAATTAATGTGTTGATGCAAGCGATACTGCGATTGTGCTGGGTTCTTAGACAACGAGTCGAAGCATTGTTCAACCCATTCTTTATGCTAGTATGACGATGATCGCGAGCTCAAATTCATTACACTACAAACGGAGAAGGAAGATGTCGCGTAGTGTTATGCTTTTGGAAAAGTTTCGGCTTCATATATTATCTTATTAAATGGCATTGTTGATACCGTACCACTCTGCTTTTGAAGTACCTCATGAACAAACAGATGCCAAGCCAAGGTTGCTTCGATGGGTGTTACTTTTACAAGAGTCTTTTTATTTTGCCGATATCCACATGACTTGACAAGAAGAAGTGAAATCTAGCCGCCGATCTATTGTCAAGGACTCGAGGAATCCTCACAAAGATGTTTTGGAAACAAAGAAATTACGAACATTTTCTTTAGTAACTCTTGGGAGTTATATCAAACGGAAGTACCCCATGGTTGCCGATTTTGCGAACTACCATGAGGGGAATTTTATCTAAAAGAATGTCAAATCAATCGAAGAGGAAATTTCTATTTTCAAAGATGTTAAAACATTAGTTTTGGGACTGAATCCCTACCTCTTTGTATTATGAGGATAAATCAGTTGTTGGGTTTTGTATCTGGGACACAAAGCTCTTTGTACATCCTTCCAAAGCTTGTATTGAAGGACCCAAACCGGGGGCATCAATAGTGCAATCTCATACGCTCGAAATAGTATTTGAGGCCGTGGCTTTGGCACCCACGTATATGTTCGAGATGACCTTTCGATGATCAAATCTTGTGATATGTGCCAAACGACAAGGCAAAATTTCTCTATCATGTAGAATAATGCCAAGAATCGCTATCCAAGTTTGTGAAATCTTTCGATATATTGGGTATTGATTTTATGGGACCTTTTCCGTCATCCAAAGGGAATAATAAGTAGTCCATGTACTAGCAAGCGACTATCTTCGAAAAAGGGTGAAGCCAAAGGCGCTCCACAAACGGATGTGTGTAGTTGTGAATTTTTAAAGTCTTTTTTAGGCCCGATTTAGAACATCCGATGAGCTATAATAAACTGATCGTGGGACCCACTTTTGTATTGATCAAATTTTCCAAAGTGATGTTAAAATGGAGTCACACATCGTTTAGTACCAGCTTACCACCCTCAAACGAGTGGTCAAGTTGAGGTGTCAAATCGTGGTCTTAAGCGTATTCTTGAAAGGATGGTAGGAGAAAACCGTGCCTCATGGTCTGACAAGCTAGACGATGCTTTGTGGGCATTCCAAACTGCTTTCAAAACACCCCCCCCCCCCCCCCCCCCCCCCCCCCCCCCCCCCCCCACCCCCCCCCCCCCCCCCCCCCCCCCCCCCCCCCTCCCCCCCCCCCCCCCCCCCCCCCACCCCCCCCCCCCCCCCCCCCCCCCCCCCCCCACCCCCCCCACCAATCGGATGCACACCTTATTAGCTCGTTTATGGAAAGTCTTGTCATTTACCAGTCGAATTGGAACACAAAGCGTATTGGGCTCTTAAGCATGTAAATTTTGACATCAAAACCGCGGGTGATCATCCGAAGCTGCAACTAAATGAACTTAACGAGCTTCGAGATCAAGCTTGATGGGAGATTTTTAATTCTATAAGGAAGACAAGAAACTTCACGAATCACAAGATCAAGATACTAATCTTCTATGTTGGTGATCAAGTTATTACTCTTTAACTCCCAGTTAAAGATATTCTCACGATAGTTAAAACTGTTGGTCAGGACCTTTCACATATTGCTCAAGTTTTTCTTATGGAAACTGTGATTATCTCACCCGATGGAAGAATTTCAAAGTAAATGGTCACCGTGTGAAACATGTACTTCTAGGGGACATACCACCCATGATAGTACCGGTCTCCACACTTCCCTAAAGTAAAAACCTAAATTCAGGGATCGAGTCTGTTGTGACATCGGTGAACCAAAAACAAGCCGCTTCGTGGGAGTTCACCCTATGCTTATCCTTTCTATTTTCTATCTAATGTGTTGTGATGTGTGAAGAGGCTATCCTTTTCCGATTTCTCGTTGTGTGTTGCTTGTTGCTTGTTGTGATTTTTGTAGCATTAACCCAACAATTTCTGAAGCCTCTCGTGTACGGTGATTATGTTCTGTTTCACTCGAGCTTCTCATCCTTTGTATGAAATTAGTTTAGGGAGATCCGATATCCTTTCATCATTATCGATCAACGTTTATCTTTGCATAATTTATAAACGGCTTAGATTACTGTAGAGGACCCGACTTTAACTTGCGAGGACAATGTTTCGTTTTAGTTTCTTGGGGTGGGATCTTTTCGTTTGATGTTTACCTATTAGTGTTTTGGTCTCTCGTACCCGTTTTCCACAAAAATAGCAAATTTTTAAGTTTTTAAGTCTTATTGTCATACTTAAGTTTATATATTATGATTTATTATATTTATATATATGTATATATATATGTGTTGTGTGTGTGTGTGTTGTGTGTGTGTTAAGATAAAAATTGTAGGTTTCCGTTTGGTAGAATAATGAGTAATTTCTATTTGACCCGTATAGTACGTTTATAGAGTTCTAGCTTTCTTCTAACAATTTATGATGATAGTTTTTTGTTGCTTAGTTCATGTAGGATTTAAACTTGCTTAGAAACTTGATTCGTTAGTAAAATGAGACTTTGTGCTAATCTCAAGAAGATTTTAAATATGCCAAGTTGGAATTTATATAGGCTAAGTGTTCGCGAATTTCTTTCTTAGAGATTTTAAATTGCGAAGAATAAGAAATGATAGTGTTATTTATAAGTCATGACATTAACGTAGATATTTGGTTTTCTGTCATGACTCATAAGGTGTTAATGGTGACTTTGTCTTCATTAGCTTGTTTCACCTTTATATTATTAAATGTTTAATAAATAGAGTTGTATGGTTTTTTGGTTAATAATTAGCTAATAGAAGTTTTCTTTAGTTCCTTTATGTTTTAGGATGAGTACACATCAGGAATACTTAATTTGGCATTACTATATGTATCATTATAAAGAAATATTTTGCTTATTCCTTTATGAGGGGCCTTTGGGTATTATGGGATATGTATGATTCAATATTTAATCCCGGACTCATAAAAGTTTGCTGTATCCATGCGGCTCACAACCTGATCGTTACAGCTTCTAAAAAGTCGGAAGTTACTAAGGTCGAAATATGTTAGCTACATCTGTCGGAGACCGTGGCCGTTGTTGTGCTTTCTAAAGGGACTGAGGTTTAATAATGTTGCTTAATTTTTGTCTTAATTTGTGCCTTAAAGAGCCTAAGGGTATATGGTGCAATTTATGGATTGGTCCATTCATGTCGTTATAGAGCCTTTCGGGTATATGACATGAATGGTGCCTTGCTTAGTAGCCCATTAAAAGCTAAATTTTGGTTGCCTCAGATGTGTACTTTATTCTTGGATGTTATTTGTTCTTTTGAAAGGGCTAGGAGCTTAATTATTGCGGTTAGTCTTAACCGTTACACTTTATTTCGGGAATATTATATGTATCGAAAAACCTCAAGTTCTTAAAGAGGCACTTTCGGGTATATTGAATGTAAGTAAATTATTGGAGTATTACAAAAGTTAAGAAATTTTTTTTTTGGGCGGAGGAAAAGTAAGTAGCAATTAGTATTTTTTGAGTAGTGTTAAGTGTCATGTCTTGTAATTAACAATGATCTTGTTTTTATAGCTTTGCATGGGAAAAGTGAAAATCGGGGAGATGAAGTTATCATTTTAGACACTTAATGTGATTTTTATTCTATGATCATTAAACGTTACAGTGAGGTATGAAAAACAAATACATTATGTCAACACAAAATAAGTTGTAGTTTGGTAGATAATTATCTAAGAAAAATCATAAAAAGATGTAAATAGTTTTGAAAATGGGTATCTTTCGGTGTTTATAACTGGTATCTCTTATCTCTCTCACTAAATCTTGGGCTACTTTTAAAGGTTAGTTTGGGAACGTTTCGGAGGTATTTGGTTATAAGGCATGTGATATGCTGTGAGGGTCCACAATAGTTTAGTTTTGCGGATTTGATAAAGTGGTTAAATACAACATATCCATTTTTGCTAAAATAACCCAAATTAACCCAAAAGCAGACCAAAAATTGGCAAAAATATGCTTGTATTTGTGTTTGTTCCCTTTTCTGTCTATGCAGGTACGGATGGAATCAAAAAAACAAAGAAAACCATCAAAAACACAAGCAAGCACAGAACACGAGAACGGTGGAAGATGTGAACAAATGCCGGAAGCAAAGCCAGGAAAAAAGTCATACCCACAGTCAAAATTGGGTCAAATAAATGGTCAACTAAAGTATCAAGACCCAAATTGTTTCAAATAACACCTCAACTTTCCGAATAATCCAAAAATAGTCCATTGGCATAATGGGCCTTAACCCTTATAAATTACTACCCGGATCCAAAGCCCATTACACTAGTCCATTTACTTTTTTTTATTAAACCACAAGGACCATTGTTGCCAAATCTTAAATTTATTTATACTATGATTTGTGCAATACAACCATAGGGACTGAAAGTGCAAAAAGCTCAAAGATTAAATCTGTTTTACCAAATTCAGTTAAAAAAAGAAAAGGGCGCTAAACACTGTTCATGCTTCGTCCCCCCCAAAATTACCCAGGGTAAATCATAGGGCTTTTCACAATTAAGGGGTACAAAAGAGAATTCAGGTGGGATAGTACACAATGGCAGGGTCAAAAACGTCATCTCAAGGCATTTCATTGGCTCATTTTGCTAAAGAAGCACACGTGGGTGGATGTAGAAGATAAGCACATGGGATTGATGATTTTAGCTTACTAATCACTCAGTTAACATGCACATAGAGAAATCACACGGATTGCACGATGGCAATCCGATTTGTGATCCCAAGACTTGTTCCAACGTTTGAATCTCAATTCCCTAATTTTCAATTGAATGAAGGGACAGTGAATTGGCAGCAGTTCTATATGGATTATGGTCTAGAAGCGTTCCTTGGAATGCTATAAATAGGCCTTTACATACACATACAGATGGATCTTTTTCTTTTTCACTTAGTAGCTTTTAGCCTAGTTTAAGTTTTAGCTTAATGTAATTTTAATTAAATGTTTTGTAACTTCCTTTTTAAAGTAATGTAATCAGCTTTTTAGTTAATGAAATTCAGCTTTTACAATTGTCATAAGCTTTCTATTTTGTTCTCATTTGTTTTACTCAATTGTTAAGCTAAAGTCAGAAAGCTCATATTAGCTCATCCAAGTCTATAAGCTTGGATTTGAGTTTAATTCAGTCATAATCATACCTAAATATCTAAAATTAGTTTAAAATTTACCTTACCTTGACTTTTCGATTTCAAGACTTATGGAAGGGGAGTCAATTGTGGAAGGACTCCCATGGACTTATACTAGCTTATCTATTTGATAAGCTAGAGCTTGTAGCTGTTAAATTGAATCTAAGTTTCTGTTTAGTTGAAACTAGTGTATGTAACCTTTTTAAATTCCTAGTTACTTTTCATTTTCTAGCTTAATAGTTGTCTACCTGCTTATTAATTGTTCTACTTGCTTAGTCTAATGCTTATTTGAGCTTATCCATGTTTGATTGTGCTTATTGCTTGCTTTTTTCTCAACTGTTTTTAAAGTCTATGCATTAGATCTTAATTTCTTTGAATTTGCTCTTTGTAATCTGTCATTGGCTTAATTCCAATACATTGTCCTTAATTTTGTGTTTCTGGCTTATTTGAATGTTTAAATAAGCTCAATAGGATGATTATAAGCTCATTGATATCTGGTATCAAGATTTTATTAGCTAGATTTGAATTACTCAAGTTTTAAGAATTCTGTCAAAGACTTAAGGGGTGTTTGGTTTTACCTTGCTTGACCTTTTAAAGTCAAAATGACTTGTGCAATTTATGTGAGTTAGTTTTGTTAACAGTTTAGACTAGTAGTAAGTTCAGTTTTCCAGAATGTTGATTTTAAAATTTTAAAAAGTTACGGGCTTATTTTTATGTGTCTGCACCGGGGTGATTTCTCCCTTAAGTTTGATCTTTAGTTTAGTTCAAACTCTATAGGCTTGGTAGTTGCTTCGTTTTTGTGAATCTAATACACTCTATAAGAGTTGGTTATTGACAGGGTTTTACCACAGAGGTCACCTGCAATTGGTCTTTGACATTTGGTCATTTACTCTAGCAGTAGTAACATTTGTTACTACTGCTGTCCTTTTTTGACTTTAATTAGATTAGTGATTATAGGACTTAGCTTACCAAACTAAGTAGGATTTTAGAATTAATATAGGTTTAATTAATTCAAGTCTTATCTTTTAATTTCTAGCTTAATTAAGTAGGTACATTTAGTTTAAAAAGTCACTATCAAAGCCAAAAATAAGTAGTATAGATAACTTCTTCAGTAGGGCTTAATTTACTTTCTTAGTTGAAAAGCTGAATAGTAGGGTTTCATTAGGATTCATTAGTTAGCTTATTTTCAATAGCTTAGCTTCTGTCTTTGATTATTAAGCTTTTGTGCTTAGCTTGATGTAAGCTTTTTGAAGTGCATTTCTTGAGTATGCTATTTTTTTTTAAATTTCTAATAGCTTTTAGTTTCTCAGATTAAAGTGGCTTATATTATAAATTAGAAAAGCAGTCATTCTTATAGCTACTTAGAATAGCTTTTGTTTTCAAAAATGAGCTTATATTAAGCATTGTGCAAGGAATTAAGGAAAATTTAGCAAAACTGAGCCAAAGGCTACGTACTGAAACACACTCTTTGATAAGCTTGTTTTGTTAGCGGGCTTATTAGTACATCATTTTTAGATAAAATTAGCTTAGTTTTTAATAGTTGTTTAAAATCATGTTTTTAATAAGTTTAGATATTTTGATTTGTTAAAAGTAAGAAAAATAAAAATTGAAAAAAGTTCATGGTTTGCTGACTCGAACCCACGACCTACCCTCTTATAAGGCCTTATGTGTGAACAAGTGTGCTACATTAGTCATACGTTAACCTCGCTTTACTATTTAATCTTTAAACAAGTTTTCATTTCCCTTTTAGCTTATAAGCCGTAGCTTAACTACGGGCTTATAGAGCTTATTTGTTAAGCTGAAACTTTCTTAATTTTATTCATTAAAAACAGATTACAAAGCTTGAAATTTAAACTACAAAAAGCTTAATAAGAAATTACATTTAAAAAAAAGTTACATAAGCTAAAATTCTATAAGCTACTAAAAACTAAAACTGAAAAAGAAGATGTCCCATGTGTGTGAGTTAGGAGCATTATTTATAGGCCTAAGAGAAGCTTCTAGGTCATAGCCACGCTCCTCAATCCCTTTGATCTTGTCCTTTCATTCTTCCAATCATTGGATCCCTATTATGAGTCGTAGGATTAGATTTTGATCACACAGATTGCCAACGTGGCAATCCGCGTGTCAGATGCCTTTGTGCTTCTTTTGTGAGCATTTTAATGTAAAATCCCCTTTATCCGTGTGCTTCTTCCATATCTCGCGTGTACTATCTTGTGGGGATTGACCAATAGGAGTGCTTGTATGATGTCAAACCCTGCCATGTCATTCCTTTTCACTTGAATTTCATTGCCACGTCACCAATTTGCATTTACCCCTTGATTGTGACTCGTGGTTAATCGGAGAAGAAGGTGAATAGTAGTAACTAATTTTCCCGCTTGTTTTAACTCTTATACGGGGCATGTTTGATTTCTTTTTACCCGGGTTAAAGACTTGGGCCCGGGTTTTATTAAAAGGATTGGGCCGTGGATTTGTTTTTGGGATATTATAAAAGAGATAACAAGTGTTAACTCTTTATTATTAAAGAGTTAACACCGTTGGGGCTTTTGGGACCATTTGTGAAATTAGGTTTAAACTATGAGGGCTGTTTTGGGCTTTTGAGAATTTTGTCTTCTAATGAGTTGACTTTTATTGACCAAGGGTTGACTAGAGTTGACTTTTGACCTTTCTTGCAATCAAATCCTTGGCTCTTGTACACTCTTTCCGTTCCCGTGTCCGTGTTTGTCCGGTTTTGACCATTTTCTTGTGATTTTTGCAATATCTATACCTACACGATTATAAAGACAAAATAAGCAATATACAAGCATTTTAAGCATAATTTTGTCTTTTATGGGTCATTTTTGATATAAAACGGATATGTGTTTTCACACATATCAAAATTTCCCAAACTAAGCGATTGCGTGTCCTCACGCAATATTATATGCTTTAAAACCAAATACCTCAAAACTTCCCCAAACTAAACCTTTGAAAAGTAGCAAAGACTTTTGTGGAGAAAGTTTAGAAATCACAAGTTATAAAACACCCTATTTTCCCATATTTTTTATTTTTTTATTTTTTATATATATAAACTTATAATATTTCGACTTTCGTTATTTCCATAACTGTTAGGGATCATAGAACAAGATGCATTTCGATCCGAGAATGCCCCAAAAAAGATAAATTCATCGTCCCCGACTTTTTACTTACTACAAACCAAGCTTAAAACGAAATCACAGCTAAATATTAGTTAAGATGCTAACACTACTCATATTTGCAACCTGTGAACTTTTTACTCCCGACATTTATTATATCTTAGGTGAGTATGCTATTTTGAATTTCAACCATGGATCAACGTTTTGCAAAATACTATGCTTCATGTTCCACCGGAGAATAATGAGTTTGAAGGCGAGATCATCCCATGTAACGATTTTCGTCTCGGCACATCCCAACCTTGCGGCTAAGTGGTCAGGCTTTTGACACCCCACAAAGACTAGTATCGGAACTCACGGACCTTAGGTTTCAAAAACTCTCAGGTTTCCTGTATATTCATAGCTTATAAAATAGAATAGTCAAAGTTCAAAAGCATATTTGAATTTAACAAAAAAGAAATCAATTTATTAATTAAACTTAACTATTAAACATAACATTTATTGTCACCCTCGACCTTTTAGAAGGCTACAACATCGGTTGTGAGCCGGCAAGATGCAGCAAACTTTTATCAGTCTC
>BQNB010010778.1:17159-83110 GCA_026074375.1 Tanacetum coccineum | reverse complement strand
TCTCTTTTGCAATACAACTTGAGGTTTTGGCAGTTTTGGCCCCTCAAGTTGTATTTTCTTGCTTTGCTGACTTTTGACTTTGCCCTTTTCTACTCCGTGCTTGGAATTGCTTGCTTTTGGCTTTCTTTTTGATCTTTTCTTGAATATCCGTTTCCTGCACAATACAAATGCAAACATACAAATACAATGTATTTTTGGTACGTTTTTAGTCATTTAGGTTCGCTTAATATGGAAAATGGTATGTGTAATTAAACACATATCAAAACCCCTGCCCATTAATTTTAGGCATAGCTACCACAATGTTGTCTTTCAACTCCACATCAGCCCGAAGCTCAATCATTACTCTTGCATAGCTTGACCTTCCCCAAGATTGCAAGCACATATCAATGGTATAAGACTCAAGCAAATAGGAGTACCAAGTTTTGTAGCAATGTCACTAAATCCTTCCTCGCTAAACGCCATAACGGGGACATCATGGAGTTTCACACAAACCGAAACATTCCCAACATCTTCTTTTAATAAATTCTCATCCGGGTTCCACTTTTTGAGAATAATTAGATGGCTGCGAATAAATCATGGACCATTTTCAAGCATTGAATTCAAGCCATCCATGGAGCTAAACTAGAAAGAGAATAGCCCGGTAGATGAGCTAAACATTGATCTAACCAATCCAAATTTACCCCACGTGTTCTTAACATAATTAGCAACAACGGGGTAGGCCACTCGCTTTCCTAAAAAGAAACCATAAGCAGTATTCGCAAATCTTTCGCTAATAGCTCGAATCGACTCGACCGGCACAACAACATCAATCCCATTCCCCCCCCGGTGTAAATAAAGTACGGATATTCATAGCCTTCTTACTCGATTCACCAATAACATTAGCATATGAAGACTTACCAGGGGTGTTTCTAGCCGGAGTAGTTCCCTGAGTAGGTAATGGTAGGTATGATCCCCCACCAGTTTCACCGCATTAGTAAGATCCACCAACGGACTTTGCACTTCCATCGCCACAGATGGTGAAACAACATCCTTCACAGCAACAATCGTATTCTTCTCCTTTTCCTTAACACCTCTCCCACCCCCACTCCCCTTTTGACTTAAAAACCACGTTCCATAATAGGTACCAAGAATCAACCAAAAACCGCCCAACCAAAAAATTTATTCAACAAGCGCAAAACATAAATCAAACAGATCGCTAGCTATTAATTGATCATTTAAGCAAGATTAACAATAAATAAAAACGATTTTGTTTGAGCATCCACAATGCATCAAGTCTTTAAAGACTTGATGCATTGATGACAATTAAATTTTCAATGAATGCATCTTTTAACAAGTCATCTTTTCAATGCTTCTCTAATGCATAAAGCTTTTCAAAAGCTTTGCAACCCTCCTCAACAAGTCTTCATTTAATAAGAATGACTTGTATCATTTAATGAGAATGACTTCGTGTTTACCAACTCATTCTCTTAAAAGTCTTTTGTAAAACTTTCGTTACAATGAGTCAAGTCATTCAAATGACTTATTTGAATGGTGAAAAGTCTTTTAAAAACCTTGCATTGAAGATACTCTTAGAAATTGTTTGTAATAAGTAAAACTCTTCAAACCATCATAATGGTGCAACAAGACAAGCAATTAATGCTCACAATACAAAACCTTATAATCGTAGTAAACCGAGTGGACCTAGCCTATTAAAAATTCGTATATATAACAATGAAGGGATCAAAGACATATCTATACTACTATATAAAACATTTATAATGTGAGACCCATTAAAAATTAAGATAAGGAGGTGCAATCTTGACCATCCATCTCATTTTAGGGAACCACATCATAAAGTGACACGTGTCACATTTTGATTAAAAAAACACCTTTATTTTCAAATTGAAATATCTTTTTATCAATTTAATTTTATTATGATCTAATTTCACCATATTTTTTAAAATTTTATGCTCTTTAATTTAACATCAATTTTGATATATTTTTATAATTTTGTTTTTTATATTTTTAGTGGGTTTATTTTATGTTGATTTATATTTTTTACAACTTTAACCTTAATTAAATATAAACTTGATACATTAAAACTATATACTTTCGGAGAGAGTGTTGTCTTTTTACATGCGAGAATGATGATGTTAATATGGTGTTCCGGGAAAGCTACGGGAAACCCAAACGAACACATACAACGAACACATACATTCAAAGTGTTGTGAAACGAAATTACTAAGCGGATAGGAAATTGCGTAAAAAGTTGAGTTAGTAAATTTTTTATTGCCGCCGCTATGCGCGGGTAACCAACTAGTAATAGAATAATTAATAGAATAATTAATAGAATATTGCACTCGTCGAATGAAGAAGTAAAGGTTTCGCCGCAATCGCAGGACAACTAGGGGTTTTTCCAGGGACGATTATTTTTCTACCAAAAAAAGGTGTAGTCTCTTTTAATAAATTACCAAAAAAATTACATCACAAATTAAAGAAAAGTACCTAATCAAAGCTTCTGAATTTTTGGATTACTTTGAGAGATGAATTTGTGCAAGATTGGTGAATGAGGGCACACATCGTCCTCATGAAAAATTTACGATTGCAATTGTCGTCCTTGACCAAAATAAAATGACTAAAATGCTCATCCTCTCTATTTTATCAAATAGAAAGAAAACAAGCCAGAGACGAAAATCGCACAAGTATACTCCCCACAGGATGGTGCATTTTCAAAATGATATGGACAACACATGCAATTTGACGAAACCACTTGAACGACTTTTGCAATTTACGCTAATCAGTACATAACAATTTCAGTTAACATCTGCTCATGAGTTTTGTAACCGAATTAAACCTTCTACAAACAAAAATTTGGTTACAAACAATTCACTAACATTTTGAGAACTTCAAAACTATATTCCAATTAAGGTTTCTTTTCAAACACTTTAGTTTATAATTCACTAAATCCTTAACTCAATATCACAAGGTTTCATGATGTTCAAAACTCGTTAGTTTAGTATTGTTTAAATAATTTAATTTCTTATGCTATTGTGTACCTTTCTGTGTTGATTTTCTTAAGAAAGTAGCTAGGTTCCTCTAAATTAAAAAACAAAGTTGATTAACTCAAACAGAACTAATTAATATTATGTTATAAAGCTGGTTATATTCATTTATTTTTTAAACGATATTTGGTATGAATAAACTATTGTTTGTACTTTTGTTCAAAAAAACTATTGGCAGTTTTGTTAGTTTGATCTCAAAAGTTTGAAAGATTCCAAATATTTGGTAACAACTCAAACTTGGGTTTTATGACACCCGACTTGACATTATCTTTATCATTTTTTCCTTTCGATTACATGCGTAAATATAAAGTATTGGAACACATCAACAAGCATATGCAGATTCATGATTTTGAGGAGTGAGGACCATATATAGATGTAACTTTTATTCGAAGAATTGAAGATCTTTTATTTGCACTCGGTCTCCAAACAGGCAGCATGCATGCCCATGATTATTGATTACATGCCTATCTTGTACTCTATTGTATATGTTTTTTTTTTCTTCATAGATTAATGCGAACATCTATAATATGAAATATATATTTTATGCATGGAAACAAAGTCTATATCGCAAAATGGAGGAATTGAAAATCACCTATTTGCAATTCAACAAGAAGAGAGGAGATTGTAAACATATCGGTAAAAATGACACTCGCTAAGAGCCAGAAAGTAGCGTTTGACGTGGTAGTCCAAATAGCTAGCTATTTCTGTCTCTGTAATGAAATCATCTTCAAGGCAAAAAGACCACACTAAGACTTGATACATGCAAATGTGAAGACGCTGATCAGTTTTCTTTCTTTGGCTTAAGAGTAGATGGAGAGTTTTTGATATATAGTTTGGTTTTATTGGCTTTAGAACCAGCATCCACTCGACTTGTGATCTCCCTAGCATTTTCCTAATTTTAACACAAAGATTTACTAAAGTAGCCATGTTTCTTATTCAAATTGATATTTTTTTCTTTATTTCTAGTGAATTCAAAGATTACATTAATCGAATGTTTTTTGTGTGATAATAAGTAACGTCCCAGACAACCTATCACTCCACTTGATAAATATTGCGACTTTAAGACTTATTAGAGATATCTATGTGTATATTTGTCATTACACATTTAAAGCAGACATCATGTTTTACTTGTAACGTTTATAGATGACAAGTATAACGACCTGTATGTACATGTTTTGGCCGATGGAAATAACGTGCGTAGGTTGTATTCATATATAGACATAACGAGGATTTTAACCCGCGCTTCGTGGCGGGACGTTGATAATAAAAGGTTTGCTGCGTGTTCATTATCATTTGAGGCGGTAGTGGTGGTAACAGTCATAAAAGTTTTTTTGTTATGATATACAAATTTGGTGTATGAACGGAAATTGGAAGAAGACATGGCGACATTATTTAGTGGCACGACATCTTCTTTTTTTTCATTCTCGGTTCAACACGAACACAACGTATCAAAACACAAATTCATTTATGGCTGTTACCGTCACTGCCGCGTAATGATGAATAACCACGACTAAAAAGATTGTGTAAGGTCCAATTCCTTAACACATTTTACTAAAGACGCGTTCTTATTCTTGAACAGCTTATCTGCATTTAGGGCATCTCATATGATGTTGTAGCCGCTGATAAGCTATTTGAGAATCAGTGCGCATCACAAAACATATACAGCTAAGGCTTAGATTGCCGCGGTCATCATTTCCGAGTTATGTGCGAAAAACCCAATGAAACTTAAAAGATCATTCATGCGTCCAAGTAAGCAGTGAACATCCAAATAGCTTAGTGGCTCAGATTGCAAGTGCGGATCCGGATAGAAAGGTGTTTGACACGCCATGGCTGCAAACACTACTTTGTCAGTGTTCCCCTGCCAAGATACGTGCCGATTTCACACTTCATTATCAATAGGGATCTCACAAATGTCATAGTATCATCATTGCCAACACAAATACAACGTATCAAAACAAAAATTCGTTTATGGCTGTTACCGTCGCTGCCGCGTCATGATTGAATAACCATGACTAAAAAGACTGTGTAAGGTCTCATTCATTAAAACATTTTACTAGAGACACGTTCTTATTCTTGAACAACTTATTTGCATGTAGGGCATCTATATGATGTTCTAGACGCTGATAAGCTGCTCAAGAATCAATGCGCATCACAGAAAAGATATAACTGAGGCTTAGATTGTCGCGGTCATTATTGCCGAGTTAAGTGTGAAAACCCGAATCTCACTTAAAAGATCATTCCCGCGTCCAAGTAAATAGTAAACACCCAAATAGCTTAATGGCTCGAATTTGCAAGCGTAGATCTGGATAGAAAGGTGTTCAACACACCATGGCTGTAAACACTACTTTGTCGGTGCTGCCCTGCCAAGATACATGCTGATTTCACATGCCATTATCAATAGGGATCTTAAAAATGTCATAGTGTCATCATTGCCTTTTATTTAAAGTTTTCTGCTCGTGTTTGACAATGCAGTTTAGAGAATCATATTCACAATAAGTTCAGACACGAAAATGAAGTTCTACCCTTGGTGAGCACTTAGATATAGAAGCCTATAGAAAACAAAAAAGTCTAAGTTAAATATCATATAAGTTAAGTATACAATCAAAAGTAGTAGACATGTCAAACGTTGAACAGGCGTACCTTGACCGTAACCCGTCTCAGGTTGTATGGCGAGATGTCATATTCCTTTCATAACCTGTTGTCACTCATGTATCCAAGTAAGCAGTCAACACCCTAAGAGATATAATTTCACACTTAAATCGTTGTTGTTGACTCCTAACAAGGACACAAGGGTGGTCAATAGAGAAAGATACATAAACTTGGTGTTTGACACACCATGGCTGTAAACACTACTTTGTTGGTGTTGCCCTGCCAAGAAACATGCAGATTTGACACACCATATAAACCGAAGGTATGTAAACTTATATTTTCTAATATTAATCCCCAAACACCATGTTTCCCACAACACACTTCCAAGAGTTCTTGCTGTTTAGTTAAGAGAATTAACGAAATATAATGATGTCGCGCCAACATACGACTAGGCGGCACCCAACACGGTGTAGCAAGTGATAGGCAATAAGGAGACAAATTTCTGTACATTGTAAAGGAACGGTAAAATACCAACGCTTGGAAAAAAGGATCTATTGGCTCAGATAAGTACTTGCGTAAGTCTGTCATGGCTGCACACTTAATAGGTTGCCTAGCCAAGTTGTGACCTTTCACGTGTTCCACTCAGACTGCTCATATTCATCGTCGCCAGATCAAGGTACCATGCAACTGATCAGATATCAGATGTAAATAATAATGAGCAAATGCACCATAAAAGCCAACTACATGATAAAGGATTTGTCACTCTTACGCATGCCTAATCAGAATGTATCTTCTTAATCTAGGCACACGTGATAGTGGCAAACCCTTATCACAAACATGGCTTAACGGCACACCAATCTTAATAACAAACAACATAAATCAAGTGGCATACATAAAACCTGTTCAAGATAGCACACGTAAACCCTTGTTTAAAATCAGACTTACCAATCCAATATGATTTTCTGGAAGTTGCAAAACACCCAAATCATACTAAAACTGACACTATATATACTCCGATCGGAAGCGGGAAACAGCTGGTGTTCATGCGTGGTAACCATGAAACTTGTAAGAGAAGCACCTAAGTGGAATAAGTGGTATGGAAGATATCGTTAGAAGAGAGCGTCATCGCTCAGCAAAACATAAGGGAACGCACCTTATAGAAGCATCCGTTATGACGAGTGGACCACCAGATGTAGACAATATCTGAATATAAGATAAGGTTTTTATCAATATCACGTATGCCGAACTAGAAGCCACTTTCTATATTTAAACAGGCGTGATAGTGCCAAAACCATTATGACACTCGAAAGATCACTCATGTATCCAAGTAAGCAGTCAACACCCTAAGAGATATAATTTCACACTTAAATCGTTGTTGTTGACTCATAACTTAGACACAAGGGTGGTCAATAGAGAGAGATACATAAACTTGGTGTTTGACATACCATGGCTGTAACCACTACTTTGTTGGTGTTGCCCTGCCAAGAAACATGCAGATTTGATACACCATATAAACCGAAGGTATGTAAACTTATATTTTCTAATATTAATCCCCAAACACCATGTTTCCCATAACACACTTCCAAGAGTTCTTGTTGTTTAGTTAAGAGAATTAACGAAATATAATGATGTCGCGCCAACATACGACTGGGCGGCACCCAACACGGTTTGTAGCTAAGTGATAGGCAATAAGGAGACAAATTTTTATACATGGTAAAGGAACTGGTAAAATACCAACGCTGGAAAAAAGGATCATATTGGCTCAGATAAGTACCTTGAGTAAGTCTATAATGGTGCACACTTAATAGGTTGCCTAGCCAAGTTGTGACCTTTCACGTGTTCCACTCAGACTGCTCATATTCATCGTCGCCAGATCAAGGTACCATGCAACTGATCAGATATCAGATGTAAATAATAATGAGCAAATGCATCATAAAAGCCATCTACTTGATAAAGGATTTGTCACTTTACGCCTGCTAATACAGGAAGGTATCTTCTTAATCTAAGGCACACGTGATAGTTGCAAACCTTATCACAAACATGGTTAACGGAAACACCAATCTTAATAACGATACAAATAAATCAAGTGGCATACATATAACTTGTTCAGAAGCACACGAAAAACCATGTTTAGAATTCAGAATTACAATCCAATATGATTTTTCTGGAAAAGTTGCAAACACTCCCAAATCATACTGTAATGAAACTATATTTACTCCAATCGAAGCGGGAAAAAGATGTCGTTCATGCGTAGTGGTAACCATGAAACTTGTAAGAGAAGCACCTAAGTGGAATAAGTGGTATGGAAGATATCGTTAGAAGAGAGGATGAGGATACGGACGCCATGGCTACAAACTTAGCAAGCTTGCCATGCCAAGATGTGCGTAGTTCAAACATAAACCAAACCCGCTTTCATAGATTAAGCATCAGCACAAAACATATGCAGATGATAAGCCGGTGTAATCTAATATTATGAGGCTCAGATAAGTAACCATCCAAAAACAAAAGATACGACCGCCATAGCTGCAAACTTAGGAAGCTTACGCAGCCAAGATGCGCGTAATCCAGTCTTTAATTCATCACATCCATTTAGAATTGTTATAATTACGGTCTCAATAAGCATATTTCAAAAAATTATAAGTAGTATGTTGCTTTCATTTTCTCACAGCTTAAGCATAGGCATAGTGATATGGTAAATATCGCCAGAAGAAAAGAAAGACAGGCACCGAAGTGAAGTAGGGAGTGATATGATAAATATCATCGAAAGAGAAGATGTAAGTGGGAGATGGATAAAAAAGGAAAGTATGAAGCCTTGAGAGTCGTTCTTATGCACGTTCTTATTCTGGAGCAGCCTATGTGCGTGTACAACATCTCACCTAGTGCTTTAGACACTTATAGGATGCTCAAGAATTGACAAAAATCATAAAGCACTTGAGTGTCGCATAACTTAAACACAGGCACAAAACATATGCCGGTCTAACACCAAAAGCATAATCAAGCTAGAACTATAAATCATAATTTCAAGGAGTAACAATAGCAATGTCAAAAGCAACGTCCTCCATGGCTGCAAATGCGCGGTAGCGCTGCCCCGCTAAGATGCGGCTATGGCTGCAAGCATAACTTGGTGCTGCCCTACCAATGCATATGCCAAAATTTGTCAGTTTCGAATGATCAATTGGCTTAGAGAAGTGTCTAAAGTACTCGTATTCATCATCACCTAGTTAAGGTATCATACAATAAGGAAAATAGTCTATGTACATAAGCAATGTTGTTCTCACCACCTATGTCTATGTGATACTAAACAGTAAGTAAACAATATTATACCTGCTGAAATTGGCAAAGAACCATAAAAATGCAGTGTTATCCAAAAACAGAATATGTTTTATACTACTGTCACAATTAGCACGTAAACCGCTTCTACGTATTCTTATTCTTGACCAGCCTATATGCATGTACATAATCTCATTTGACGTTTTAGACGCTCATATGCTGCTCAATAAATGGTACATATCATAAAGCAGTTGAATGTCCCATTCAAAATTTCAAATAAGTAAACATTTATTGGTGTTTGCAAACTTGACAATGCATAGTATATCAGTAGTATTGCACAAAGAAACCCTTTCAACTACGTATATGTAGTAAACCTGAATGATTTTTACTCAAAATCAATTATTGCTACTCAAACGCAAGTGTTATCGGCCTCATTTTCTCTTCAAAAGGCTAAAAACTCAAGAGATAGCTTAAAGCCACATTAGCACATGAAAGCAGACTACCAGTAGCCGAATATCAAAATGACATGAAATGGCATTGTTTTTGAACAACTATTAGTATTATGTATAGTGAGGCTTGGATATGCGAGTAGGGTATCAACATGAAACACCTAGCATGTCTGCAACCAAAAATTGGGTGTGGTTGCCCCACCAAGATAAAATGGTCGGTAAAACACATTTATAAAAAATATAAATGCAAAAAGTTGTCGTCATCGTCTTAATTGGTATATTATAAATGATTACATAGCATTTAACACGGGTCTCCAAGTATAGTTCGACTCAGATTAGAGCTTAAGGTTCTGATAAAACAGAATTCTGCCATGGCTGTAAACGTAATAGTTTGCCTAGCCAAGTTACAAACACTCACGACCCACGTCAAAGCTACTCATATTCATTACAGCCTATTATAGTCCTTAGATATGCGATAAAAATTTCGTTAATATCATGCATGCCTTAATTAGAAGGCATTTGTTCTAATTACCAAGCAAGCGTGATAGTGCCTAAACCCCTATTACAATCCAACGACTGGTTCTACGTTATGTGATCATGCAACACGAAAACAACTTTAACTTGGAGGTAAATTTCATTCTCGTTGCCTGATCATATGAACAAAAAAACTTTATCTTTTAAGCAAGAATACATGAACATACATTCTTACATTCAGATTCTTTTTTGTTCATGTTGAACAAACTATTTATACATGCATATCAAGATTGTCAACCCACGTTTCTCTTTTAAACCTGACACAAAGGGTAAGCAAATACACGTTTCCTAAAGCTGGAGTAAACTGGGGGTATGCAACATTTTTTAATATTAATCCTTAAATACACGTTTCCCAAAGCCCACTAAAGAGCTGCTGCTCTTTAGTTTATAAACAACATGTAATTCCGTACCAGGCTCAGACAAAGAAACAAGCGAATAAAGAGTATCTATCTGCTATGGCCACAACCGTAATAGGTCGCCATGCCAAGATGCAGACAATCACATCTTTACTGAACACATTTAGAGTCATCACAACCTCTTACAATCGAGACCACCATCAACCTCAATACACATTTACCGCTCTTTAGTAAAGGTATTCGATATTTAATATCGAGCGATAAAAACGTATCCCAGCCTGTGAGCCTATGACCATCGCCACGCACACGCCGCTGTTGTCACACACTATGAACAGTAGCAATGAAAGAAGCGGTGGCATCGAAGGAGCATAAGCCGAAAGAATAACAAAGCCTGATGACATTGATATTTTTCAAGATAGAAAACACATTGTTACACATACATCGGCTGTATGTCTATCAAGCTTGTCATCCTATCGCTCTCTTCCCTACTTAGGTGCTTCTCTGACAGGTTCATGGCTACCATGTGTTGAAATAGGTGTCGGATAAAGAGGTATCAACCCGCCATGGCTGCAAACACAAACTCGTGATGCCCCGCCAAGATACGGATAACTTTCACCCTCAATGATCTAGCAACGCAACACACAACCTAAACAGCCAAATATAACTTTCAACCCATGGCTGCAAATACAAACTCGTGATGCCCCGCCAAGATACAGATAGCTTTTACCCTTAATGATCCAACAACGCAACATACAGCCTAAATAAAAAACTATAACTTTCAATCCATACACCCTAGTTTCAACAATACCATCAATAACTTTCTATGGATACCATGTGTTGAAATGCATGTCGGATAAAGAGGTATAAACCCGCCATGGCTGCAAACACGCACTCGTGATGCCCCACCAAGATACAGATAGATTTCACCCTCAATGGCACAACAACATAACACGCAGCCTACATACAACTACAACTTTCAACCCAAACACCCTAATTACAACAATACCAACCCCTAATTCCTACAAAACCCAAAAAAATATAACTACTCAATAACTTATGAACCACAAACATACCTAAAGTTTATAAAAAACAAATAAAATCTATGCAGGAAAATTAAACCGGCAAAAACCCTAAATTAAAACAAAACCCTAACTTGATATTTTTTAAAAACAAATTGTACCTTCCTTCAAATTTGTAAAGGATCATAATTAATACTCTTTACTAAATAGCAATAATCAGTCTCAGGAACCCGACCAAACCACTGATGAATACAAACCATCATCACCCGCAACAACCCAACAAAACAACCATACCAAAGCCAGATAAACCACCATGCAGTGAGAAAAACAGTAATAATTTTTAGAGAGAGAGAGCAAGAGAGATGGAGGAGATGTGTTTCCTAGAGAGAGAGAAAAAGGGATGGATATACAGCTAGAGTAAACTGTGGGGCATGTAACATTTTTATTAATATTAATCCTCAAATACACGTTTCCTAAAGCCTACTAAATAGCTGCTGCTCTTTAGTAAAGAGTATTAATATAGTTCTTTTCGTAGAACGTTAAATGACTTAGCGAAACCTATTATTAACAAATTAATGTACTTTGACATTTCTTCTGAAACTAAACCATTGCATTTGACAACTTATTGATTTGAAATCCTTAACTTGTTAGGTAAGTAGATGTACAATGAAGAATTTAATAGGTTGGTTTAAATAAATGATACACTTTGTATTGTACAAATGATTAAAAAGTTTTATACGAAGTAACAACTAACAAGTTGGTCATGATGAGTACCTTAAAAACAACATAACCACATTTAAACACATTTTTGATAATTATTGATTAAGAACTAGACCATACATGGAAAACATAGAAATTATACTAGATAACATGTATTGAAGTGGACCTTTGGAGCTGGTACTATTGAGAAGCTGCGAAGTTGCCAGTTAGGAGGGTGACTGGAGGGAGGAGGATGGCTCGGGTGTATTGTGTAGCCGTGGCTTGAGCCGAGATTGTTCAGACGTTGAGCCGAGCCGTTTGCTAAGATGATTAAAACAAGACCAGTGGGATCTCAAATTATCTGACACTTAGTTTTTATGGGTTATTACATGTAGTACGCATGTTTTTCATTATCATTTCATGAACCATGGACAATAGCAATTGTCCTTTTATTTATTTAGTGTCTAATTTATGTCTGTAAATACACACACACACACACTGGTTGTTTAATTAAGCATGTTGATCCGAAGGTGTTATGATTGTTTAGGGTTTTGGTATTTCAAGAATCAATACTGATGTTTCATTGCCATTTGATTCATTAATGTAATGGTATTTCCGTTTATTTTTTTTGATTTATAATTTTGTGGATATGTGGTAGTGTTTGTTTATGCTCTGTGATAAGTCTGATATGTCATCTTAGGTACGGATTTTATATAATTTGTTGCAAGTTGTGTTTTATTTGGCTGTCATGATGCTTCAATCCTTTTTTGGCTTTGTATGCTGTTGATAGATTTCTGGATGTGTGTTTGTGTATTTTTAATCTTTGTGGTATCTTTTAAGATCAGATATGTGGCCAAAAGTGTTGATTTTATATCATTTGTATTTGTGGTTGTAAGTGGTTCGTGATATCTTTTAGAGGCTAATATTTGGTTATAAGTGCTAATTGTATATGTTGTGTATAAGTTATGGTCATATCTAATGATTTTAGAATTACTTAAAGCTATGTTTTATTTGGCTATGATGATGTTTTATGTTTCTGTTTTTTTGTGGCTTTGCAAAATGATAGGATAGTTAGGTGCAAGATTGAATCGCCCTACAGCACTATTTTAGACCTTAGATATGTTGTTTGTATTTTTAATGTCGTCGTATGTGTTGATTTTGTGTAAAATTATAAGCGTTTTGCGATGTGGGGTTTTGGGTCATAAGTGCTATAAGCTATGTTTTATTTGAATGTGGAAAAATGCAAGGTTTTCTGAATGAAGGTCTGATGTATTTAGTGGCCATTTTTTCCGATTTCGTAAGTATTGTTTTGCTGCCTAAAATGAAAGGATGATTGAGTATGAAATTGATTCATCTTTGCAACCTCTAGTATCGCAGATGAGACACGAATTGATCTAACTCAACATTATTTAGATTATGAAAAGCAATGTCATACGATGTAGTTTTTAATGAAGCGCTTTCGTTTACACCCATTGTGATCTTGATTTCATAAGTGTTGTTTTTGCTGACGTAATAGGAGGGTGGTTGTTTGAGTGTGAAATGATTCGAATTAGCAACCTCTGTATCACAGCAGAGGCATGAATTATGTGACAATTCATCTGGTTTATTGAAAAAGCGATTCCGTATATGGACGTCTTTTTTGGACAGAGCGTAGTCGTTTAGACCTGTTGTGATCTGGGTATAATCATAAGTGCACTAAGATGTGTTTCATTTGGCTTTGACAAAATGGAAGAGTGCCTTGATCACGGTGTGATGTATTTGTCATGATATGTTTCAAATGTGTTTGTATGATCTGTGTATAATATGCGGTCATAGGTGCTGATTTTGTAAGTGTTGTTTTGCTGCGCAAAATTAAAGGATCTAAGACTTGAATTAATCTGAATCAAGTCATAAGTAGCGATTTTCAGATAACAGTGATATAACATGTATTCTATTTGATGGTGATGGTATTTTAGGTTTTTGGTTTTGTACCGCGAAATTGATGGATGGTTGAGCCCAAGATTAGCTTCGCTCAGCAACCTCTATGATCCTAACTGACAAATTAATTAATCTGACCTAAATCTGTCATACATATATTATGGATTGACGTCGTGGAGTTGCTAAGTAGGGTCGTTTTTCTCCCGCATTTTATTATATGTCTGCAGGTACAACAGGCATTAAATTCTTTTAGTTGATTGCATACATAATATCTGGTGTTAGTCTTTTTACAATGAAAAGCTCATATATTTTCATAGCTTGGAAAAAGTTAGGGTTTTCACTTGATAAAAATACGTATCTATGTCGCTTCTAAATAGCAAAAAACAAATGTGTTTTCAAACAACTTCATCAGGGCGCTTTTATTATAAAAGGGTAATGTAAGAGGTTTTGATGAGATAGTTTAAATGTCTTTTAATGACTTCAAACCAAAGTGAGATTATTTGCATCTTGGCGGGGCAACTTGGTATGTTTGCAGCCATGGCTAATTGATCATGTTTTTTGATTGTTTACAAATCTGGATCTCATCAAATGACGCATTTTGGGATGGCATAATTTTTTAAATTACCCTTTTATGTAAAGAACCTGTCTAGTATAAATAGTACTTTCTTGCTTATAATGAGTCGATTTATGTTGTAACACTAATAAATAGTGTTTCCAATAAGACCTGTCCCCCTGATTAACATTCTTGTTCGAACTCAAATTGAATAAAGGCTAATCAAATCTCCCCCATGTGAGGGTCTTCTTTGATCTCCCCAAACGTTTGACGTTCTTGTGCAAGTTATATTGTTTTGATTTATCTTCCCCAATGTTGTTGAATATGACATTTGTGCTTCGCCTTTTTGGTTTGTCTTAGTCTTTTCTTGTTTTAATGGGCCTTTGTTCATCATGCTTCATGATCTTGTTTCTTGAAGCCTTCGTTTTTGACTTGAGTTCTTGAGATGCTTATATTGCATCATTTCCTTGTCTGAATATCTTGTGATTGCCAACTGCTCATACTTATGACATTCTTTTTTGACTTATATGATCATACGACTAACAATCTTCCCTAATATATATCTAGTGTTAGTCATTTACAACGGAAAGCTCATATATTTTCACAGCTTGGAAAAGATTAGGGTTTTGACTTGATAAAAATATGTATCTATGTCACTTCTAAATAGCAAAAAACAAATGTGTTTTCAAACAACTTCATTATGGCGCTTTTATTATAAAAGGGTAATGTAAGAGGTTATGATGAGATAGTTTAAATGTCTTTTAATGACTTCAGACCAAAGTGAGATTATTTGCATCTTGGTGGGGCAACTTGGTATGTTTGCAGCCATGGCTGATTGATCCTGTTATTTGATTATTTATAAATCTGGATCTCATCAAATGACGCATTTTGGAATGGCATGATTTTTTAAATTACCCTTTTATGTAAAGAACCTGTCTAATATAAATAGTGCTTTCTTGCTTATAATAAGTCAATATTGTTGTGAAACTGATAAATAGTGCTTTCATAAGACCGATAACATTCTTGTTTGACTTAAATAGAATTAAGGCTAACAATCTCCCCCAATGTTGAGGTCTTCTTTGATCTCCCCAACGTTGACGTTCTTGATGGAGGTTATCTTGTTTTGACTTTATCTTCCCCTATGTTGAAGATATGACATTTGTGCTTTGCCTTCTTTGGTATTGTCTTAGTCTTTTCTTGTTTGTAATGGCTTTGTTCATTCATGCGTCATGATCTTGATCTTGAGCCTTCGTCTTTTGACTTTGAGTTCTTGAGATCTTAATCTTGCATCATTTCCTTGTCTTGAATCATCTTGTGCTCTTGACCAACATGCTCATACTTGTTACATTCTTTTATGACTTATATGATCATACGACTAACAATCTTCCCTAATAGACGATTCTTTATTTGAGTTTAAGGATCTTTGATGATGAAGAAGTTTAGTATCAGTAATCTTGATGATGAATGATTGACTTTGAAAGCTTAAGTATAAGCATGTGGTTTATGAATCCAACTTCATTAGAATGAGGCTGCAACACCCTTTATCCATACATTTCTTTTTAATTCTTCAACCCCTTCAATGCTTACCAAGACGTCATTACTAACACCTTGTTGTAATTGTTCCAGTGTTAGCTCAATCTTAGTCAGCATTTTTCCTTTATACTCATTCATCTCCAATCATACCTAAGGACTGCTATTTCTAACTATGGATTGTCCTTGGGTAGATCCCTCCGGTTCTGGTTGGATCATTGGACTTATACCTAACCTTAACCACCTTATGACTTCATTGACGTCGTGAGATTAATTGGTTGTTGGGTATAGAGATCAAACCATAAAACCATTGATACAGACATTTTAAAATACTCCCCCTACACATGTGCTCCGAGATTCGAAATTGTTTTGCACATGAAGGAAAGAGTTGCACTTAGAGTCTTAAAGATCATATTTTACTAGATCACATTTTAATCGTATTTTCTCCCTTTATTTTAAATAATAAATCTTTTAGTATTTGAAATACCAATTTATTAAAATTTGACATGAAAAATATCATGGGGAGAAAAATGTTACCACTGAATTGCATGAATGTGTGAACATTTTCAGATAGCTCCCCTTCAACACAGTAAGTGGGATACCACTAATTTTTAAACCTTGACATTACGAGGAAAAAATGATACGCCACCACAAATGTGTTGATGGCGGAGTAAGATGCCTTAGTGAACAATGTAAATTATTAATTGACATTATAGTTTCTACATTTTCATTTCACTTGAATGTTGTTGGATACATAAAATGGACATTTATGAGATGTACCCAAAAAACATTAAAAGGCTTTGGTTTTAAAAGTTCCCCCTTAAAAATTGATCCACATAAAATGACATTGTAAGTACAATAATTTTTAAACTTATTTAAGGAAGGGAGTGTTGAACACACAATTTTAACAAATACCACTTTTTATGGAAAGATGCCACAAATTATATTGTAGACAATTTGACATTGAAACGTTCTTTTTGAAAAATTATGTTCAACGGTTTTTAAAACACATGATAGAAGACTTATCTTCTGTTTGTAAAGTAAGTGCACTGAAGCGTACACGCCCCTATTACATGCGGGTTCGAGTTATGTACTGAAATGTACATAAGTCATAGAGAAAAATTTAGAAATGACATATTTTGAAAATTTTGAACTCTTGCTCGAACTTCATTTACACACCCGTGTCAATGTTAATCGACATTTCTAGGTACGTAAATGTTATCGATTCCAAGAGACATGTCGAGAAGATTCTTTTTTCTATTTTTGAAATTTTCTGATTTTGTATTTTGTTTTTATAGATTTTATATTTTTCTATTTATTTTTGCTGGTTTTATATTTTTTGTATTTTCTTTTTTCAAAAATATTTATAAATCAAAATAAAGAGAAAAATAAAAATATTTACAAATTCAATGTTTGATGGATCAAGCAGATGCGTTTGCCAGAACCTCCAATTCTTCTGGAGTCAAACATCTCATACCGAGTCGTATGTCGAGATACTTAAACCTATCTTCTGACAGAGCTTTAGTAAACAGGTCAGTTAACTGGAATTCAGTTCTGACAAAGAATAATTCAACAATACCCTTTTCAACCTGTTTCTTTATGAAGTGATATCTGACATCGATGTGCTTGGTATGGGAATGCTGGACTGGATTGCACGAGATGGCTATGGCTGCCTTTGAATCACAATACATAGGTATATTGTCAAAGTGAAAGCCATAATTTATGAGCTGAGTTCTCAACCAAAGAACTTGAGCGCAGCACGCAGATAAAGACACATACTCAGCTTCTGCTGAAGACATTGAAGTGCAGTCCTACTTCTTGGACGACCAGCTGACTAACTTATCACCACCTAGAAATTGTATGCCACAAGATGTGCTCTTACGTGAATCAAGACAGCCCGTGTGATCCGAATCTAAAAAAGCTATTAGTTCAAAACTGGTCTCCTTCGAATACTAGAGTTCCATGTTAATGGTATTCTTAAAGTACCAAAAGATCCGCTTAACCGCAGTGAGATGTTTCTCAGTCGGTTTCGCTTGATAGCGAGCACAATAACATGTAGCATGTACAATATCTGGTCTACTTGTTGTTAGGTACATGAGTGCTCCGACCATACTACGATATTTCGTTTTGTCAATCAGAGTTTGGTATGTGCTTAATTACACATACCTTTGACCTAACAAAACAAGCTTAAATGACTAAAAACGGATATAAAATGCCAAATATATGTGTGTTTTGCTATTTGTGTTGTGTAGGTAACGTATATTCACTAAAGGACAGAAACGAAGCCAAAACCGACAAAACCGAGCTCGAGATTGGAAAGAGCGTGAAAAATCAAAGTCGAAGACATGTGCATCTTAAATGGGCCAACCCGCACCCAAGTTAATGGGCCAAGCCAGCCCATTATGCCTTTATCTATAAACATTATATGTTAAAAAAAGCCCAAATCCAAAACCATTACAACCGGCCCAATTAATATAAGCCCATTAGCCTAACACTACCCCTTTTGCACCATTAGTCCCTGAGGTTTACACCGTTATTCCTTATGAACTAACACGGTTAGTCCTAAAACCTAACAAACTCCCTAACACCCGTTAACCCTCAAACAATTATAAATAAAACCTAATCCCGCCAATCCCCAAACACTATTTACCTGTCTCTTTCCCTCTTTTTCTCTGCAACCAGAAAAAGCCCATTTAACCCCACCCCCCAGAAGAGGACAAGCCACGATGGCAATCCTATGAAGGATTATTGGAAAAAATCAATCAAAGGTTGCTTTGAGAGATCAAAGAAGCACAAGTGGAAATCGAAGGCTTGGAGAGCACTCTCCCATTCCTCTCACAGAAGAAACACAAGCTAAAAGACCTAGATGCTTCTCAAGTCGGCTATAAATAAAGGCCATTGTCACACATTAGAGAATCAAGTTTTTTTAATATAGCTTATTTATTTGTATTTTCAGCTTATTGTAGTTTAAAATTAGCTTTTTGTACTTTCTTTTTAAGTCTTGTAAAAGTTTTTAAGTAATGAAATTTCAAGTTTTATTGCAAAATTCTATTTTTCCTTATGTTAATGAATTAAGATGTTGAAAATGTTCTAATAAGCTCTTATAAGACCTTGTTTAATCTGTTTTCATAAAGCAATACAAACTGTTAATTGTTTAAGCTAAGTTCACTCAAAAATTCACCCTTAAATACCTCAGCTTATTTGGAAGAAAATCCAATTTGGGAAGAGCTTTTAAGACCACAGCAGCTAATCTATGATAAGCTGGAGCTTGTAAAAAAGCTATTTTGAGCAATTTATGCCCTTGTTTAAGCAAAGGGCTTTGTAAGTTTTTATTTTTCAATTTTTGGCTTATTTACTGTTTGCTTATTCTACTGCTTATTTTAGTGCTTATTACTGGTTATTTCTACTTATTATTAATTTTTATTGCTTATTTATGCTTACTTATTGTTTAAATTTCATTTGTTCATGTTTTTCATTAAAACTGTCACTTTTAGCTTAAACCTGCTTATTTTGATTACTTATTCATAAGTGCTTATTTAAGTTTTTTATTTTCCCATTTATACTTATTACATTTAGTTAATCATCTGTTTTTAAAAATCTTGGCTTAAATCAGTTTAACTTAGCTTTAAAATGGATTTTGGAAAGTTAAAGGGGTGTTTGGTTTAAGAACCAAAATAGGTCAAATGAGTTACAAAACTGTTTTGGGTCATAAATCTAACTTTGTCAAGCTCCTTTAAGTTGTTTTAATCAGTTTTCAAAAGTTTTTAAAGTCTAAAATTAAGTTTTAATGTGTTTTCTATAAATTCTTTAAATCTGTGGTTTTGAAAGTTGTTCAAACTGTTGATATTTGATTTTTGCTTAAAGATCATTTTAAGGACATATTTATGCTTTATTTTGTTTTTGAAATCAATAGGAATATAGCAAGTTAAGTGTGCCCTTTATCATTTGAGTTTTTAGTCAAAAATCTATCAAAGTGTTATTTCTAGTTTTAAAGTTTAAAAAGTCACTTTTAGATCTTATTTTTAAGGTAGTTAAATGATGTTTAATGATCTAATTTTTTTCTGCATAAGCTCATTGGATAGTGAGCTTAATCTGTTTAAGCTTTTTGTGGTTTTAGAACTGCTTTTACTAGCTTATTATAGACCTGCAAGTAGCTTAATTGTCTTTTAAAAGCCAAAAATTAGTGTAGTCTGTCACATTTTCATAAGTCCTTTTCTAGCTTATTTATTTAGTAAGTTTTGCTTAATTCTTGCTTTTATGTGCTTATTGAGTCTTAAACTCAATCTGTTTTCACTTATTAGCTTATTTCTTTTGCTTATTAGGTCTTAAATCTTAGCTTAAAAGTAGTGGCTTAACCTGTTTAGCCTGTTTTTATGTTTGTTGTCTTAATGCTTTTCAGTGCCTTTTAGCTTAATTTATTTGCTTATTTTTGTCCCTAGTGCTTATTAGGTGTAGCTAATCATCTGTTTTTAGCTTATTTTTCAATTGCTTATTAGGTTTTAAATCTTAGTTAAAAAGTAGCAATTAGTCTTTTAAACTGTCTTTTTAGTCATCTGTTTTAACATCTTTTAAGTGCTTTTTAGATTATTTCATTTTGCTTATTTTAGTTCCTAAGTGCTTATTAGGTCAAGGGTAGTCTATTTTAAAGCTTATTTGTTGTGGCAATTGCTTATTGTGTCCAAAAAAGCAAAACAGTCTAGCCTTTTAGTCATTAAGCTTAAAAAGCTAAACTGTCATTTTCAATCTGCTTATTCCTAGCTTATTTTTGAGTTTTAGCAAAAATTCATTTTTTAAAGTTTGTTAGTTTTGCTTATACATTAGTTTTTAAAAAGAAAAAAAAGAGTTTTACAAAAAAGGAAGCCACAAGGGTCGAACCTGTGACCTCCCCCTCACTCAACCAACACCTTAACACCACCACACACTACCATCCGCCCTTGGGACTTTTTCATTCATAGTTTGGTTTATTTAATAGTTAAGGTCATTTACCAGTTTTGCTTATTCGGTCTTTTTAGCTTATTTTCTGCTTATTTGTTCAACATTTTTCCAGTTTTTTAGTTTTCTTAGATTCTACTTAGCTTAAGGTATTTGTCATAATTTTTTTAGATTTTTCTAAATTAGTTTAATATTTTTTATAATATTTTTAGATTACAACTGTTTTTAATTCATAATAAATAAAATAAAAGTCAAAAAAATATAATTCTTTTTTCTAAAATTATTTTTAATCATTTAGGACTTTTAAAAAATAAATTTGCATTGTTAGGGTTAACGTTTTCATGTCTTAACTTTAAATGCTTTCGTTTTTAGCTTGCCTTTATATGTTTTTGCATGTTATTTGTAGAAATAGAATCCAAATCAAGATTTGATCATTCAAATCACGCGATCACAAACTTAATCACAATTCTTAATTCACGCCTCATTGGGACCACGACCTGGGAAGGTTTTGAATTTTACTTTGGTTAAAAGTAATCTTCTTAAAAACCTTTTTACTTTCTCTCTTACTATTTGATATTCAGGATTTTAGTATATATATGTTATGTATGTATGTAGATATGTATAAATAAGTAATATATATATATATATATATATATATATATATATATATATATATATATATACATATGTATATACATATATACATATACATATATACATATACATATATATATACATATATATATACATATAATATATATATGAATATATCTATTAGAACTTGAATCAGAGTTACACTCAGTCACATCTAGTGTTTCCATAGCATTGGAGTCCAATGCTATCCACATTAAGGTCATACCATGCTTTATAAGTATCTCTGACAAACTTAGCTGGTTTATAAAGATACCACGTGGGATGGGTGATCTGAATTCCTAAAAAGAATTTCAGCCCCCCCCATCATAGACATTTCAAACTTGTTGTGTATTAGTTTTTCAAACCTTTTTGAAAGTTTTGGGTTCGTAGAACCAAAAATAATGTCATCAACATAAGTTTGCACAAGCAGTATGTCTTCCCCATGTTTAGTTATGAACAGAGTTGGATCAATAAAACATTTTGAGAATCCTTTGGATACAGGAAAAAATTGAGAGTTCATCACAACACACTCTTGGGAGCTTGTTTGAGTCCTATAATGCTTCTTTAGACGTAGACTTGGTAGGATGATATGTTCACGAATCCCATCTGGACTGTCTACATACCTTCTTCTTTCAGAGGTCCGTAAAGAAATGATGTCTTGACGTCCATCTAGTATACTGGAAATGATTTGTGTGCAACATACACAATGAATAACCGGACAGCTTCCAACCGATCAACTGGTGTAAATGACTCTTCGAAATAAATTCCTTCCTTTTGAGCGTATCCCTTAGCTACAAGAAGAGCTTTGTTGCGAATTACAGTATTTTCCTCAGCAGGTTTTTTTTCCAGAGCCACTTCATGTTAATGACATTATTGTAGAGTGGTCTGTCAACTACTTTTCATACATCTAATCGATCAAACTGGTGAAGTTCTTCTTTTATCGCTTCAATCCATGCAGAATCAGCCATGACTTCTTTGATGTTCTTTGGTTCGGTTCGACTCACGATGAGTGCGAACATACACATCTCGCCATCTATTTCTAGCTGACGTCTTGTTCTAATTGATTGAGAAGGATTTCCAATGACTTGTTCTAATGGATGATATTTTGTCCAACGATGTTCAGAAGGATGTAGTTGATAGAATGTATGCATGTTCGATGAGTCAACATAACGAGACGATGTCTCCCTTTGTTCTTGTACCGGTGTATTAAAGACGTTGATAAATTCATCTTCGTCAACTTATGCATATTCTTTATTGGTTTCTTCTTGAAAAATGTTCTCATTGGCAGTGATAGTTGGTACTTGAGTTGGTGCTTGACTTTTAGTTTCAGGTGTTGTTTGAACGTTCAATAGAGGTGTATCTGCAGCAACAGTTGTTGAAGTAGATGGAGTTGTGTGTTGTTGTTAACGTTGATTAGGTGCATCAGTAGTAGTTATAGTGGAAGCCTTTAACACAACTGGAGTAGTTCCATTGAGTAATTCATCGAACATCAGACTAAATAGCAAATCCAACTCATTTGATGTTGTTACTGTCTCAGCTGCTTGATGAACATTTTCTTGACTTTGGGGACCGGGACTTAAACTGTCTTGTTCAAGTGCCATCGTCGGACATTGTGGAACGGGGTCAGAACTGACGTGATCTGACGCCATCTGAGGCAATTCATCAAAGTTAACATGAATGGTTTTGACTATCACTCTTGTTCTCTTGTTATATACCCTGTAATCTCTTAACTTATTAGAATACCCTACAAAAATGCATGCATCACCTTTTTCCTTCATTTTATCAATATTTTCACCATCTCTGATGATGTAGCAAAGAGAGCCAAAAATGTGAAAGAACTTAACAGATGGTTTTCGGCCGTTGATGATATGGTAAGGTGTTTTCTCATGTCGAGGAATTACAAGTGAACGGTTTTGAGTAAAACATGTTGTGGCAATTGCTTCAGCCCAAAACAACAAAGGAACTTTAGTGGCGCTTAGCATTGTTCGAGCAGCCTCAACAAGAGTATGGTTCCGTCTTTCGACAACGCCGTTTTGTTCGAGTGTTCGAGCAGTTGACGTTTGGTGTTAAATCACTTCTTGAGCAAAGTATGCATGAAGATTTTTATTCAAAAATTCAGTACCTTTGTCAGTTCGTACGGTTCTTACTTGAGCATGAAGTCATCTTTAAACGAGTCTGAGGAAATCAATGAACATCAGGAGTTTCATCTTTGGATCTCAAGAAGTGAGTCCAAGTGTATCTGGACTAGTCATCAATAATTACAAGAAAATATTTCTTTCCATTAATACTTTTTACCCGCATGGGACCACATAAGTCCATGTGTAGAAGTTGTAACCGTCTTTTGGAACTCGGGGTAGTCTTTGTGTGAAAATACTTTCTTTTGGCTTTCCTCAATTCATAAGAAGAACAAAGATGATCTTTGACAAATTTAAATTTTGGAAGGCCAGTCACAGTATCATTCTTCGAAAGAAAGTTAATGGCTTTGGCGAAGTTTTTAGGATGTGCAAAGACGAAGATGCATACCTGATGCTTGTGATAATGCACTTTAGCCATTAAGCAAATTGGATTGGGAGTGGATGTTTCTCGAAGAGTGATAGAATACATATTTGTGCCACGAGGGCCCGTAAGAAGATCATTTCCCTTCAAATCATGGATGTAGCATGTAGACTTCCGAAAAGCAACTTCTAAATCCGCATCGCAGAATTGACCAATAAACCCTTTTGATAGTTATAGTTCCTTGAACCAGATCACCATAACCAAGAATCGGTGCAAGTTGATCATTTCCAAACTTCATCGTAACCAGAAATTTCTCTATAAAATTACTTAGGAGCTTGAGATTTCCTGTCGTGTTCTTTGACCACCCAGAGTCAACGATGGATAGAGTGGAACACCTAGGAGTCATAGGTTCCAAAATATTAGTAGTTCTAGATGCATTTCCTATTGGAGACTTAGGTTTTCATTTGTATCCAGATAGTGTAAACTTAGGGTACCACCAACCGCATGTCTTACTAACTTGCTCATATAGGTTCCTAATTATGCTTCTAGGTTTCTTGACAGTGGATTCTGTGGCAACTGTTTTATTATGGAATGTTGCAACAGATTGGTTTATATTTTGCTTGGGTACTCTAGTACTAATAGGCACAGCAATTGGCTGTCTAGTCCTAGAATTTACAGCATTAATATAATGAACATACATATCATGATTGTCATTTAGCACACATTTTCCATAAGTAACACAAACAAAGTTTACATTTAAGGTCTTAGCATTCAAACTGTCATTACACGCAGTTACAAATGTTTTATTATTTGAAAACATAAAATTCCTACGTTGGTCTTCTACTTCGTGCTTGTTCCTTTGACTATTGTTAGGCATGACTCTATCTTTCATTCGATTGCTCTTAAGTTGTGGTCTGCTAACATTAGTAGTAGGAATTACTCCTGTAGAAAAGGACACATGTTTTTTATTTTTCCTAATATCTTGAGGCAACTGTGGTGTTCTAGCTTGATTGGGCTGTGTGTGCACTTTATACATTCCTGGTGCAATCACATTTGTGTTCTTTAAAATTGACTTCATATTCTGAGGCAAAATCTGTGCAGTGACTAGTTTTGAAAAATCATTAGACACATTATTTTTGTTAATTGACTTTGACTTTGAAATATCTATCTTTGCAAGAGAATATGAAAATAGCCGATTTACCTAAAACTGATTGTCTTTGACTTTTAAAAGCATTCGGTTGTCGAATAACCAATGATTTTTCAAACTTAGTTTCCATAGATTTTCCTTTCATCTTTTCAATGAGTTTCTTCAACATACTTATTGCAATGTCTTTGTCTTGTAATTGAGCTTTCAAGTCTTGAATTTCAAAATATTGTTCACGTTCTTTTAGAAATACGTTTGATTGATTTTTTTTAAAATATTTGTCATTTTTATATGTTCTTTACATTGTTGTAAAGCAAGTTCAAAATTAATTGCATGTTTCTGAAGTGCTTCAAAACTCTTTGACGTTGTATTACTTTTTGAAAGCTCTTTTTCATGACGTTCACATTTGACAACTCGGTCCACATAATCACATTGTAAATCAGTAAACTCATCAAGAGTAGTATATACACCAAGTATAACATTCGTGTGATCAGCATAATAATATTCCCTGGAAAGTCGATCGATTTCATTCAAAAATTATGTTTTTTGAGTTTCCAGTTGAGATTTAAGAGAGTCTACTTCATGTTCAAGAGAATTAAAGTATCTCAAATCAGCAACCATTTCCTCTTTCAAACACAAGTGAAATTTTTCTAAATCATCATTAATTCTTCAAATTTAGGGACAAAAATTTCCTTCGACTGTATTTTGAATGAATGGATCTATGTGACCAAAACATGTTCTTTTAGCGATTGTTTGTTTGCAACGTTCCACTCTATCAAAATTATGTCAACACTTCTTTTAATTTTGAAAAGTTCTTTAGAGCTTTTACACTTTTGATCCCACGGAATGGATTCACCCATCCGTTTTTCTAACAAAGTTGTTTGTTTATTAAAATACTCTTTTGAATTTTCATTCGGGACATGTGTATGACTCATTTTTGACCTTTTTGAGAAATATCTCTGTTCTAGCGATTTTTCATGTTGTGGAATGAACAAATCATAAAGATTATTTAAGTTTGTATAATCAAAAGGTCTAATTAAATCACTTAATTTTGATCAACTATCTTGGGCAAGACGAATCGTTTCGTCAAATTCAAGGGCTAACATTAAAGCAAGATTATCATTATAGCAACCTATATCATATAGATGAGGATTCGCTCTTTAATCTTTCTTAAGGAACTCAGGTTTTACAAAACTTGTTTTACAATTACGATTAAGAATATTCATTGTTTGAACTAATTGACCGGTTTTGTAAACAATATCATCCAAAACATTGATTTTATTTTCTAAAGCAATAATTTTTTCAAGTTCTTTGTCGTCACGAGTCATGTGAAACTTAGTTTGAGCCTTTTTCTCTTGTGATATTATGGAGATGGTTTCTTGATGTGAAAAAAGCTCCTTTTTCATATATGAAATCATTTGATTTAAATCATTTATCTTTCGAGTATATTCATTAAATGACTTTTCAGATTCTATTTTGTATGACATTAAATCCCCTTTAGCTTTTACACAATTAATTGCCACCTTTGACGCATAATTCACATCTTGATACCTATAAACTTTAGCTTGGAACTTCTTAAGGTCTTTGAACATCAACTGATTAGTCTTTGACAGTTCATTGTTTGCTTCTTTGAAATGGTTATTTGATGATTCTATACTTTTATTTTTTGTTTTGAAATCTTCAATTTCACCTTTCAATTTATCAACTAAAGCCTTGTTTGATGATTCTAAAAATTTATTACGGTTTTTGCTGTCATCAATTTCACATCTTAGTTTCTCAATTAAAGAAGCAAGCAAATCATGTTCTTTAGCAAGATCATCAGTATCATCCTGGTCATCTTGTTCTCTATCGTAACTCATATCCAATGAATCAATAATTATATTATGTTCATCTTGTTCAACCGGATATGGTTCATTAACAGATTCAGGTTGCTTAGGATGTTCTTGGACATTATCAAACACATTATAGGTATCATCATCATTTTGTACCTTTTGCAATGGCTCAGCATCAAAGATAGGTCTAGAATTGTCAGCAGCATCTGGAGTAACTTCTTAAACTTGTGCCATGTACATATAATGTGCATCCAATTCCTGATCATCAGGTTTATCATTAGTGTCATCCTTCCAATCAGCTTGTTCTGCATTCAACTAAACTCCAGCTTCTTCTTGCTTACACAATAGCATCTTTTCCTTGTAATAAGCTGCATCCTTTGCTTATTTCAATTTCTGACATTCCCTTGATACATGCATATATTCCTTGCAATTATAACACTGAATCCCAGACTTTTACACTACCTGAGTACCTACATTCTCCTTAGGCCCAGCAACGTTAACTACCCTCTGATTATCATACCCAGTTCCTCTGTTGTTTCTTAGAGAATTGTCTTGATTAGCTCTACTGGTGTTTGATGAAGTTCTGAGGTTGTTGTTGGTAGGTTTGTAGATTTTATTGAATGATAGAGAAATTAAGGCCATTAGTTTATCAATCTCCTTCTCCTTTGACATTTTATCATCATCAACAACCATAGCAGGTTCTTGATCATAAGTAGGTGGAGGAGAGTTGACAATTGCTTTGCCTCTATTTCTGGTAGCAGCTGGTTGTGATCTGGTTGAGGAATTTTGAGTATAGTGATTAGGATGGTTTTGAAAATGGTAAACTGGTTGTTGTTGAGAAACAAGTGCAAGTGGATTAGTAGTACGTGCTAGTCTTTCAGCTCTTATCTCGTTGACTTCATTTTGGTGTTGCTTTAGGAGTGTCACAAACCTTTGCCATTCTGGTTGTAATTGAAGTAAGAATTGAACATTTACTTGATGATTTGTAACATCACACTGATTTCTGAGAAGCTCATTCATCATCTTGTAGAACCTTGAGTAATACGATTCAAGTAATTCACCATCCCGTGATGTGAATTTCCCAAACTCCTAATATAAATTGGTTTCAAGATCTTGAACATTGATTGATTCACATTGTTTCAACATTTTAATGGCTTTCCACATTTCACATGCATTTAGACAAGCATTAACTGTGGAGTAGATATCATTACCTATCCCTGTGAGAATTATCTGAACAGCTTCAGCTTCAGCATTCAGTTGATCCCGTATGTCTTGTGAAACATTCTTATAGTTCTCCATGTACGCTTATGTATTTGTTTCAGAACTACCTTTTGCAACTGGAACAGTCTTCTCAGTCCATTTGAACTTATAGGGTGGATTCTGGAGACAATAGTATATGAGTTCATTGTTAGGTTTGGTGTCGATGTATCTCTTAATTTTGGATTTCCACTGAACGTAATTACCCGGTGCTAACATTGGTGGACGGTCTTTACCACCTGATTTCATGATAGCATTGTGAAGAGCATTGGATGTTTGAGTTTGCAAATTGTTATTGGTATTTGACATTTTGATGAAGTTGTGAATGGATATCGGATCTTAAGTTTTTAAGTGATTGAAGTTGTGATTATAAACGAATTCAATTAACTTCCACGGGATTTTACAACTCTATGATTTAAACTGAGAAGAAAGGTTGCTTGTTGGGATTTTACAAAATCAATAGAAAAACTGTGAATGAATAATTGATTTGACGTTAAGGCTTGATGTTTGTTAATTAATTGTCTTTTTATGTCCAAAGTTCACGGTTAATTAGAGTCAAAGTCCAAAGTCTAATAGTACAAGGTTCAAAAAATAAAAAGTATTCAAACAGTGGGTAAACAGCTGGCATAAACACCAAACTGCTGGCTTAGTAAATGGAACAAACCGCTGGCAAAAATGCACCAAATTGCTGGCTTAGTAAATGAAACAAACCGCGGGCAAAAATGCACCAAATCGCTGCCCAATAAAATAATCAAACCGCTGCCCAGAGTTAAACCAAACCACTGGCTACCTAAGGATCAAACCGCTGGAAAAATTATACTAAACTGCTGCCTAGCTAAACATAACAAACCGCTGGCACAAAGAATAAGCAAACCGCTGCCTATATTATACACCCGGTAAATCGTTGCCTTCTTTAAACAAACCACTGCCAATTAAAACATAACCAAACCGCTGCGGATTTTTCATTTTGACAGAGTTTCATTAAGATTTGACCAAGAAAAGTAGTAAACCGCTACCCGTGTATATCAAACCTCTACGTAGTAGTTTTGTTAAACCGCTGCTAGAGAAAAAAGTGGCACACTGCTACGAAATGTTGTCAAACCTCTACGAGAAGTTCTAAACCGCTACACACCTAGGGGACCACTAACCAAACCGCTACCAATCCTTGTTTTCATTTTCTAGCTAGTATTAGACTACCAAACAAACTCGAGTACACAACACTAGTTTTAACTTCTACTACTATTCAAATAACAAACAAACTTAGTAAAATCCTGTTTAACTTATGTGCCAAACCTCTACAATGAATACGTTTTCCCCCAAACCGCTACAAGGAACAAGACTTGAAGGAGTAAGCTTTTTGACACAAATAAGCAATAAAAAAGAAATAAATAAGCTACAAAATAAGCTAGTTTAAGTTACTAACTATAAGCTAAACATTAAGAACATAACTAAAGTAAAACCGTAGCTTGGACAAAAGGTTCAAGGACTTAAATAAGCCAAAACCGTGAACTTATATAGACAAATAAGCCACGAAGTAATCTTAGATGATGTAGATGATTAGAACAAAAAGCTCCTTAAACCAAATAAGCTAAAGACAAACTAAACCATGGGCTTATAACTCCAAATAAGCTACGGTATGAAAAACTAAACCACGAATCAAACACCAATAACCCTTGGCGATTGATACCACATGATATCCCACTATATTAATCCAAACACAACAATAAGCAATACCAAATAAGCACTTAAGATGAAATAAGAAAGAAGAAAAGAGAGAAAGGAAATGGAAGAATATTAGATTACCATTCAAGCCCGTTAATCCCGACTAGCCTATTACTTAACAAGACTAACATTGACTAATAAGACCGATAACATTCTTGTTTGACTTAAATAGAATTAAGGATAACATATGGGTTTCTCCCGTTTTCTTTCTCCTCCTTGGGGGAATTAGAGGCAAACGCGATTAACATGCTGAAGTGAATCCGAAATTTCTCCATGACTCAGGACATTGGGGCACATGCAGCTGTTCATATTTTTAATAGGATTAGTTTTGCTATTGCTAAAGGAGTGGGGGCCTAGATAGTATCTCGGCTTCCCTCTAACTTTTTGTAAATCCTATGAATTTATAATAAACTAATGTTCATAATAAAAAAAATTATTCATTTAACATATTAAGATTAGAGGCTTCTTCAACTTTTCTCTATAGGCTTGGTATCTGGATGATGACACTATTATTGGAGATACTATGGTTGTGGGGAAGGTTTTAGAGTTAATTATGGATGATGGACCTCGTTGTGGTTTGCACCTCAACGTCGATAAAATTGAGGTTTTTGGCCAAAGGAAGACTCTAGAAGCAAGCTTCCTTGTACGGTGCTAGATTACTTTGTGGGCCTGCTAGTGTGGATTTCAATTTCAGCAATGAACTTGTGATGAAGAGAGTGGCAAAAACCATTATGTTGATGGATACAATTGTGAAGATTGATGATCCTGAGTGTGAGTTGTTCCTTCTACGTGCCTGTGTGGGTATATCCAAACTTTATTTTGCCATGCGCACATGTTCTCCACGGGTGTTTGAGATGGCCTAACGTTGTTTTGATGCGTCTCTTCGTTCATCTCTGGAGCGTATTGTCACTGCTTCTGGACCTGGTTTTGGTGATTAGCAATGAAGACTTGCCACCTTACCTTTTTCATTTGGGGGGCTTGGCGTCTATTCTGCAGGTGATGTTTTGAATTATGCATTTCTTGCATATAGATTTCAGTCTGCTAGCTTGCAGGCTCAGCTGCTTCGATATTATGGTATTATAGCTTCTGGGTCTGCCTTTAATGATGTCGTATGTATGTTTAATACGAAAATAGAGACTGGCCTTTTGAGTAATACAAGTGAGATCGCTGCCCCCAAGCTCATGAAAAAACTGGTAGATATATATTTCACACGTGTCACTCAAACTGCAAAATCTACTTTTTTCTTATCTTCTCGACAATTGGCTTTGTGGCAATCTCAAATGGAGGATCACACTTCTGATTGGCTTAGGGTAGTTCTCATATCTGGTTTGGGATAGACTATGAACAATAAGACTTATTGTTGTATGTTATGCTATTGATTAGGTGTCCCTCTATTTTTTGTTTTAAAGTCGTGCTCAGCTTGCTCCAAAGTCTTTACGAGGGATATTTATGGAGACCATGCTATATTATATGCCGGTATTATTAGTATTAAGCATCGACATAACTTTGTGCGCGATACTCTGGCCGACATATGTTTTTGGTCAGGGATTTTGGCTTGAAAAGAAGTGGATATCGGTCTTGGTGGAGGTTGTGACAAACCCCTACGTCTTACTGACATGTTACTCTATTCGTGGGACAAAGGGCTTGATGTGTGTGGATTTGAAATGGTCCTCACCTTTGACGCTGATATGTGTTTAATCACATATCATTTTTCTTTATTAAAATAAGCTTAAAAGACCAAAAATACATAGAAAATGCATTGTATATGTGTATTTTATGATTTGTATTGTGCAGGTATCGGATATATCAAAAAGGACAAAAAAGAAGCAAAAATGGACAAATCCGAGCACAAGATTGGAAGAGTATGAGAAATTGAAGCCGAAGGCGTATACATCTTTAAATGGACCGACCCGTACCCATTTAATGGGTCGGGTCAGCCATTAAGATTTATACTATAAACTTTAAGCCTAAAATTATAAGCCTTATACATATCTAAATCCAAAATCCAATCCATAAATCCCTTATCTTGTTAAAAGCCCAACATAAAAGCCCAAATCCAACCCTGAATATATAATTCAAAATAATATAAACACATGGTCAAGTGTATTGTGTCTCATCCTTGTTTCCCTCCCAATTCACTTCAACGAGTTACACAGGGTAACTCCACCATTCACCCACACGACAAGTGCTTCTAGAAGGCTAAGCCTGACACCTCTGACACCATTTAAGCCACGCTGGCAATCCCAAAGAACTTCATTAGCTAATGATGTGTGGAAATGATCTAACAATGGATTAAAGATTGAATGCAAATCAAGGGCTTGGATTTGAGCTTGAAGACGCTTTGTGTGCTTCTGGATCCTTCCTCTTCTCACTATAAATAGAAGGGCTAATCACACAGTAGAGGCATCTTTATCTAGCTTTTAGTAGTTTTAGTCTAGCTTTTTAATTAGCTTATTAATGTAATGTTTAGCTTATTGTCCGTTTTAATGTAATTTTCTTTATAAAAAGCTTGTAATCTCTTTTGCTATTAATAAAATTCATAGTTTCATTTAAATTGTGCTTTAAATTCTGTTTCACTCTTAAGCAATCATGGTTTAAATATTGTTTAGGTATAAGCTAATAAGTTCATTAAGCTCTCTTTATTACTCATAAGCTAGTTTTCATTCAGTTTAGCTTTCTAAAAGCTAAACTGAATAAGTTATTCACTCAAATTACCTCAAACAGTTGAATAAGCCACTTAGAAGATAAGCCAGAAATGGAAGGGCTTATAGGGTTTATTCAGAGCTTATTCTATAAGCTAGCATTGTAGATAAGCTCTTAAGAGCATTTAATCCCTTCTTTTGAGTAGCCGTGGCTTAAGCCGAGACTGTTCAGATGTTGTGTCGAGCCGTTTGCTAAGATGATTAAAAAAAGACTAGTGGGATCTCAAATTATCTGACACTTAATTTTTAAGGGTTATTACATGTAGTACGCATGTTTTTCATTATCATTTCATGAAACATGTACAATAGAAATCGTCCTTTTATTTATTTAGTGTCTAATTTATGTCTGTAAATACACACACACACATTGGTTATTTAATTAAGCCTGTTCAGATCCGAAGGTGTTGTGATTGTTTAGGGTTTTAGTGTTTCAAGAATCAATACCGATGTTTCATTTCCATCTGATTCATTAATGTAATGGTATTTCCATTTATTTTTTTTATTTCTAATTTTGTGGATATGTGGTAGTGTTTGTTTAAGCTTTGTGATAAGTCTGATATGTCATCTTAGGTGCTAATTTTATATAAATTGTTGCAAGTTGTGTTTTATTTGGCTGTCATGATGTTTTAATCTTTTTTTGGCTTTGTATGCTGTTGATAGATTTATGGATGTGTGTTTGTGTTTTTTTAATCTTTGTGGTATCTTTTAAGATCAGATATGTGGCCAAAAGTGTTGATTTTATATCATTTGTATTTGTGGTTGTAAGTGGTTCGTGATATCTTTTAGAGGCTAATATTTGGTTATAAGTGCTAATTGTATATGTTGTGTATAAGTTATGGTCATATCTAATGATTTTAGAATTACTTAAAGCTATGTTTTATTTGGCTATGATGATGTTTTATGTTTCTGTTTTTTTGTGGCTTTGCAAAATGATAGGATAGTTAGGTGCAAGATTGACTCGCCTCAGCACTATTATCGCACCCTTAGATATGTGTTTGTATTTTTAATGTCGTCCGTATGTCGTGATTTTGGTAAAATTATAGCCGTTTTGCGGTGGGTAGGATCATAAGTGCTATAAGCTATGTTTTATTTGAATGTGGAAAAATGCAAGGTTTTCTGAATGAAGGTCTGATGTATTTAGTGGCCATTTTTCTGATTTTTTTTAAGGGTTATTACATGTAGTACGCATGTTTTTCATTATCATTTCATGAAACATGTACAATAGAAATCGTCCTTTTATTTATTTAGTGTCTAATTTATGTCTGTAAATACACACACACACATTGGTTATTTAATTAAGCCTGTTCAGATCCGAAGGTGTTGTGATTGTTTAGGGTTTTAGTGTTTCAAGAATCAATACCGATGTTTCATTTCCATCTGATTCGTTAATGTAATGTGTAAATTCCTTTATTTTTTTTATTTCAATTTCTGGTGGATATTGGTAGTGTTTGTTTAAGCTAGAGCTTTGTGATAATTCCTGATAAGTCTATCTTAGTGCTCATTTTTATATAAATTGTTACCCCCGGCAAAGTTGTGTTTTATTTGCTGTCATGATGTTTTAATCTTTTTTTGGCTTGTAAGCTGTTTGAAAGATTTATGGATTGTGTTTGTGTTTTTTTTAATCTTTGTGGTAACCTTTAAGATCAATATGTGAGCCAAAAAGTTATTTTTTTGATATATATCGTTTTGTAATTTGTGTTGTAAGTGGTCTGTATAACATTTAGAGCTGAATATTTAGTTATACAGTGCTAAATTTATATGTTGTTGTATAAAGTTATAGTGTCATTATCTAAAATTGATTTTAGAATTACTTAAAGCTATGTTTTATTTGGCTATGATGATGTTTTATGTTTTTGTTTTTTTGTGGCTTTGCAAAATGATAGGATAGTTAGGTGCAAGATTGACTCGCCTCAGCACTATTATTGCACCCTTAGATATGTGTTTGTATTTTTAATGTCGTCCGTATGTCATGATTTTGGTAAAATTATAGCCGTTTTGCGGTGGGTAGGATCATAAGTGCTATAAGCTATGTTTTATTTGAATGTGGAAAAATGCAAGGTTTTCTGAATGAAGGTCTGATGTATTTAGTGGCCATTTTTTCCGATTTCGTAAGTATTGTTTTGCTGCCTAAAATGAAAGGATGATTGAGTATGAAATTGATTCATCTTTGCAACCTCTAGTATCGCAGATGAGACACGAATTGATCTAACTCAACATTATTTAGATGTTGAAAAGCAATGTCATACGATGTAGTTTTTAATGAAGCGCTTTCGTTTACACCCATTGTGATCTTGATTTCATAAGTGTTGTTTTGCTGCGCTAAATAGAAGGGTGGTTGAGTGTGAAACTGATTCGCCTTAGCAACCTCTGTTATCACAGCAGAGGCATAAATTATGTGACAACTTCATTTGGTTATTGAAAAGCGATGCCGTATGGCGTCTTTTTGGACAGAGCGTAGTCGTTTAGACCTGTTGTGATCTGGGTATAATCATAAGTGCACTAAGATGTGTTTCATTTGGCTTTGACAAAATGGAAGAGTGCCTTGATCACGGTGTGATGTATTTGTCATGATATGTTTCAAATGTGTTTGTATGATCTGTGTATAATATGCGATCATAGGTGCTGATTTTGTAAGTGTTGTTTTGCTGCGCAAAATTAAAGGATCTAAGACTTGAATTAATCTGAATCAAGTCATAAGTAGCGATTTCGTAAGTGATATAACATGTATTCTATTTGATGGTGATGGTATTTTAGGTTTTTGGTTTTGTACCGCGAAATTGATGGATGGTTGAGCCCAAGATTAGCTTCGCTCAGCAACCTCTATGATCCTAACTGACAAATTAATTAATCTGACCTAAATCTGTCATACATATATTATGGATTGACGTCGTGTATGTGCTAAAGAAGGGTCGGTTTTTCTCCCGCCATTTTCTTATATGTGCATGTACCAAAGGCCATTAAATCTTTTAGTTGATTGCATACATAATATCTGGTGTTAGTCATTTACAATGAAAAGCTCATATATTTTCATAGCTTGGAAAAAGTTAGGGTTTTGACTTGATAAAAATACGTATCTATGTCGCTTCTAAATAGCAAAAAACAAATGTGTTTTCAAACAACTTCATCAGGGCGCTTTTATTATAAAAGGGTAATGTAAGAGGTTATGATGAGATAGTTTAAATGTCTTTTAATGACTTCAAACCAAAGTGAGATTATTTGCATCTTGGCGGGGCAACTTGGTATGTTTGCAGCCATGGCTAATTGATCATGTTTTTTGATTGTTTACAAATCTGGATCTCATCAAATGACGCATTTTGGGATGGCATAATTTTTTAAATTACCCTTTTATGTAAAGAACCTGTCTAGTATAAATAGTACTTTCTTGCTTATAATGAGTCGATATTGTTGTGAAACTAATAAATAGTGCTTTCATAAGACCGATAACATTCTTGTTTGACTCAAATAGAATTAAGGCTAACAATCTCCCCCAATGTTGAGGTCTTCTTTGATCTCCCCAACGTTGACGTTCTTGATGAAGGTTATCTTGTTTTGACTTTATCTTCCCCAATGTTGAAGATATGACATTTGTGCTTCGCCTTCTTTGGTTTTGTCTTAGTCTTTTCTTGTTTATAATGGCTTTGTTCATCCATGCTTCATGATCTTGATCTTGAGCCTTCGTCTTTTGACTTTGAGTTCTTGAGATCTTAATCTTGCATCATTTCCTTGTCTTGAATCATCTTGTGCTCTTGACCAACATGCTCATACTTATGACATTCTTTTTTGACTTATATGATCATACGACTAACAATCTTCCCTAATATACGATTATTTATTTGACTTTAAGGATCTTTGATGGTGAGGAAGTTTAGTATCAGTAATCTTGATGCTGAATGATTAACTTTGAAAGCTTGAGTATGAGCACGTGGTTTATGAATCCGACTTTACTAGAATGAGGCTGCAACACCATCGTCTAATCTTGAAATAAGACAGTTAGCAATAAAAGGTGAATTTGGCTTTTTCATTCTTCTTGAGTTCGGTCACATTAACCTTCGATTCCATAAGGACCGACCTGTGATCAGGTAGGTTCAATTTGGAAGAACCTCCTTGACAGGATTTCTAGCTTAAAGCGTAGGATCTTCTAGCACAGATATATTAGATTTACCATGCTTGCATGTTCTCATTACCGAAACGTCTTAAAGCAGACAACACGGTAAGAGTGAATCGGATAGTTACTATCTTTCTGATTAAGTCATCAATTCATATACTAGACCAAATCGATATCCAGTTGTCACAAGTTCGATTCATATAGAATCTTGCAAGTCACCTACCAAGAGCTTGTTTGATGTTGGCTCAAGCATGATTTCTATCTTCATTGTTAATACTTAAGTATCACTCGGATGTTCTAGCAAGATCTCAAGGATAATGCGTAGGATTCTTTGTTACAACTTGTGAACTTTATGGTGTTTAATAATTGTATTTTGACATTGTGTCTAGACTCGATTTGTGCACTTTGGTTTTAGTACTTGGAGGCTGGAGCTGGCTGCTACCCTTTTAATATCAACAATCTCGAAGTGAGATTTCAATAGATAACATGTGTATCTCCATGACAAATGAGACAAGTTTCATTTGAGAGAAACTTGAATGGTTGGGAAGGGTTGTGCATTGCATCACTGGGTCCATGACGACTTTTTTGAATATCAAAAATCATCATTGTGATTTTGATAGATTATGTATTGACCCGGTTTCTACCTAAAGTTGTGTGGAGGGCTGCTTTGTTTTCACCCTTTATCCATACGTTTCTTTTTAATTCTTCAACCCCTTCAATGCTTACCAAGACGTCATTACTAACACCTTGTTGTGATTGTTCTAGTGTTAGCTCAATCTTAGTCGGTATTTTTCTTTTATACTCATTCATCTCCAATCATACCTAAGGACTGCTATTTCTAACTATGGATTGTCCTTAGGTAGATCCCTCCTGTTCTGGTTGGATCGTTGGACTTGTACCTAACCTTAACCACCTTATGATTTCATTGACGTTTCTAAAAATCTATCGGTCAACCTCGATTTTTCACACACTAACGCTACGCAGTCAGACTAGACTAAGTTACACGTACTGCTCCTCTATCCCAAGATGTCAGTTAGTACAAACTGCGCGTCATCCCCGTCACCCCCGCTCCGCTCTTGCCACTACGTACTTCTACAATATGACAGCTGCAAATGTCACATGACATAGTCAGAGTATCAAGCACACACTCTCTGCAGTCACAGACTATCACTTGACAACTACAACTGTCACACACACTACTGTCTTGCCACAGATCTCACAGTCATCAATTTACACATCACACGTATTTCTCGATATACTGAGATCGCGACTCACCTTCGACACATAATAACGTACACAAGATCATCGATAGACACTCAGACTACACACCGATATCTATGCACATTATCCTACAATCTTATTCTTCATATAGAGAGAATATTTCTGCGAGTGACTCTCGATATCACTATCACTTCACATACTATATACTCTTTATTCACTCGCGGTCTCTCACATATATCTCTGATTTTCTTTACGTAGTGTTAATGTTAATCGACATTTCTAGGTACGTAAATGTTATCGATTCTAAGAGACATGTCGAGAAGATTCTTTTTTCTATTTTTGAAATTTTTTGATTTTGTATTTTGTTTTTATAGATTTTATATTTTTCTATTTCTTTTTGCTGGTTTTATATTATTGTATTTTCTTTTTTCAAAAATATTTATAAATCAAAATAAAGAGAAAAATACAAATATTTACAAATTCGATGTTTGATGGATCAAGCAGATACGTTTGCCAGAACCTCCAGTTCTTCTGGAGTCAAACATCTCATACCGAGTCGTCTGTTGAGATACTTAAACATATCTTCCGGCAGAGCTTTAGTAAACAGGTCAGTTAACTGGTATTCAGTTTCGACAAAGAATAATTCAACAATACCCTTTTCAACATGTTCCTTTATGAAGTGATATCTGACATCGATGTGCTTAGTAAGGGAATGCTGGACTAGATTGCACGAGATAGCTATGGCTGTCATTGAATCACAATACATAGGTATATTGTCAAAGTGAAAGCCATAATCTGTGAGCTGAGTTCTCAACCAAAGAACTTGAGCGCAGCACGCAGATAAAGACACATACTCAGCGTCTGCTGAAGACATTGAAGTGCAGTCCTGTTTCTTGGACGACCAGCTGACTAACTTATCACCACCTAGAAATTGTATGCCACCAGATGTGCTCTTACGTGAATCAAGACAGCCCCTGTGATCTGAATCTAAAAAAGCTGTTTGTTCGAAACCGGTATCCTTCGGATACCAGAGTCCCATGTTAATGGTATTCTTAAGGTACCGAAAGATCCTCTTAACCGCAGTGAGATGTTTCTCAGTCGGTTTCGCTTGATAGCGAGCACAATAACATGTAGCATGTATAATATCTGGTCTACTTCTTGTTAGGTACATGAATGCTCCGACCATACTACGATATTTCGTTTGGTCAATCGGAGTTTGGTATGTGCTTAATTACACATACCTTTGACCTAACAAAACAAGCTTAAATGACCAAAAACGGACCTAAAATGCCAAATATATGTGTGTTTTGCTATTTGTGTTGTGCAGGTAACGGATATTCACTAAAGGACAAAAACAAAGCCAAAACCGACAAAATTAAACCCGAGATTAGAAAGAGCATGAAAAATTGAAGTCGAAGACATGTGCATCTTAAACGGGCCAACCCGAAACCCAAGTTAATGGGCCAAGCCAGCCCATTATGCCTTTATCTATAAACATTATATGTTAAAAAAAGCCCAAATCCAAAACCAGCCTAATTAATATAAGCCCATTAGCCTAACACTACCCCTTTTGCACAATTAGTCCCTGGGGTTTACACCGTTAGTCCTTATGGACTAACACGGTTAGTCCTAAAACTTAACAAACTCCCTAACACCCATTAACCCTCAAACAATTATAAACAAAACCTAATCCCGCCAATCCCCAAACACTATCTACCCGTCTCTTTCCCTCTTTTTCTCTACAACCAGACAAAGCCCATTTAACCCCATCCCCCAGAAGAGGACAAGCCATGATGGCAATCATATGAAGGATTATTGGACAAAATCAATCAATGGTTGCTATGAGAGATCAAAGAAGCACAAGTGGAAATCAAAGGCTAAGATTGAAGGCTTGGAGAGAACTCTCCCATTCATCTCACAGAAGAAACACAAGCCTCATGACCTAGATGCTTCTCAAGTCGGCTATAAATAAAGGCCATTGTCACACATTAGAGAATGGAGTTTTTTTATTAATATAGCTTATTTATTGTATTTTCAGCTTATCGTAGTTTAAAATCAGCTTATTGTAATTTCTTTTTAAGTCTTGTAAAAGTTTAAGTATTAATGAAATTTTAAGTTTTATTGCAAAATCCTGTTTTTTCTTATGTTAATGAATTAAGATGTTGAAAATGTTCTAATAAGCTCTTATAAGACCTTGTTTAATCCGTTTTCATAAAGCAATACAAACTGTTAAGTGTCTAAGCTAAGTTCCCTTAAAAAATTCACCCTTAAATACCTCAACTTATTTGGAAGAAAAGCCAATTTGGAAATGGCTTTTAAGACCACACCAGCTTATCTATGATAACCTAGAGCTTGTGGAAAAGCTCTTTTGAGCAATTTGGCTTATTTACTATTTACTTATTCTACTGCTTATTTTAGTGCTTATTACTGCTTATTTCTGCTTATTATTAAGTTTTATTGCTTATTTAAGCTTACTTATTGTTTAGATTTCATTTGTTCATGTTTTTCATTAAAACTGTCACTTTTAGCTTAAAACTGCTTATTTTGATTGCTTATTGATAAGTGCTTATTTAAGTTTGTTATTTGCTCATTTATGCTTATTGCATTTAGTTAATCACCTGTTTTTAAAAATCTTGGCTTAAATCGGTTTAACTTAGCTTTAAAATAGATTTTGGAAAGTTAAAGGGGTGTTCGGTTTAAGAACCAAAATGGGTCAAATGAGTTACAAAACTGTTTTGGGTCATAAATCTAAATTTTTCAAGCTCCTTTAAGTTGCTTTAATTAGTTCTCAAAAGTTTTTAAAGTCTAAAATTAAGTTTTAAGGTGTGTTCTACAAATTCTTTAAAGCTGTGGTTTTGAAAGTTGTTCAAACTGTTGATATTTGATTTTTCCTTAACGGTCATTTTAAGGACATATTTATGCTTTATTTTATTTCTGAATTCAATAAGAATAGAGCAAGTTAAGTGTGCCCTTTATCATTTGAGTTTTTAGTCAAAAATCTGTCAAAGTGTTATTTCTAGTTTTAAAGTTTAAAAAGTCACTTTTAGATCTCATTTTTAAGGTAGTTAAATGATGTTTAAGGATCTAATTTTTTTTTGCATAAGCTCATTGGATAGTGAGCTTAATCTGTTTAAGCTTTTTGTTGTTTTAGAACTGCTTTTACTAGCTTATTATAGGCCTGCAAGTAGCTTAATTGTCTTTTAAAAGCCAAAAATTAGTGTAGTCTGTCACATTTTCATAAGTCCTTTTCTGGCTCTTGGAGCTTGTTTGAGTCCATATAATGCCTTCTTTAGACGGTAGACTTGGTCAGGATGATATTGGTCTATGAATCCATCTGGCTGGTTTACGTACACTTCTTCCTTCAGAGGTCCGTAAAGAAATGCTGTCTTGACGTCCATCTGGTTTACTGGAAATGGTTTGTGTGTAGCATACGCAATGAATAACCGGACATCTTCCAACCGAGCAACTGGGTCAAATGACTCTTCGAAATTAATTCCTTCCTTTTGAGCGTATCCCTTAGCTACAAGAAGAGCTTTGTTGCGAATTACAGTATTTTCCTTATCACGTTTTTTTTCAAGAGCCACTTCATGTTAATGACATTATTGTAGAGTGGTCTGTCGACTAATTCTCATACATCTAATCGATCAAACTGGTGAAGTTCTTCCTCTATCGCTTCAATCTATGCAGAATCAGCCATGGCTTCTTTGATGTTCTTTGGTTCAGTTCGACTCACGGTGAGTGCGAACATACACATCTCGCCATATGTTTCTAGCTGGCGTCTTGTTCTAATTGATTGAGAAGGATTTCCAATGACTTGTTCTAACGGATGATATTTTGTCCAATGATGTTCCGAAGGATATAGTTGATAGAATCTATGCATGTTTGACGAGTCAACATAACAAGACAATGTCTCCCTTTGTTCTTGTACCGGTGTATTAAAGACGTTGATAAATTTATCTTTATCAACTTGTGCATATTCTTTATTGGTTTCTGCTTAAATAATGTTCTCATTGGCAGTGACAGTTGGTACTTGAGTTGGTGCTTGACTTGTAGTTTAAGGTGTTGTTTGAACGTTCAATAGAGGTGTATCTGCAGCAACGGTTGTTGAAGTAGATAGAGTTGTGTGTTGTTGTTAACGTTGATTAGGTGCATCAGTAGCTTTTACAGCGGAAGCCTCTGACACAACTAGAGTAGTTCCATTGAGTAATTCACCGAACATCAGACTAAATAGCAAATCCAGCTCATTTGATGTTGTTACTGTCTCAGCTGCTTGAGGAACATTTTCTTGACTTTGGGGACCGAGACTTAAACTATCTTGTTTAAGTGCCGTCGTCGGACATTGTGGAATGGGGTCAGAACTGACGTGATCTGACGCCATCTGAGGCAATTCATCAAAGTTAACATGAATAGTTTTGACTATCACTCTTGTTCTCTTGTTATATACCTTGTAATCTCTTGACTGATTAGAATACCCTACAAAAATGCATGCATCACCTTTTTCCTTCATTTTATCAAGATTTTCACCATCTCTAACGATGTAGCAAAGAGATCTAAAAATGTGAAAGAACTTAATAGATGGTTTTCGGCCGTTGATGATATGGTAAGGTGTTTTCTCATGTCAAGGAATTACAAGTGAACGGTTCTGAGTAAAACATGCTGTGGCAATTGCTTCAGCCCAAAAGAACAAAGGAACTTTATTGGCGCTTAGCATTGTTCGAGTAGCCTCAACAAGAGTACGGTTCCGTCTTTTGACAATCCACTCAAGTCAGCATTTGGGGTTTCATTAGCCATTGGTAAGTACCATTGCTTCACATTAGGTCAAACCATGCTTTATAAGGATCTCTTCGAGCATACTTAGCTTGTTTATAAAGATACCACGTGGGTGTGGTGGATCGTTTTTTATGAATTCCTAAAAAGAATTTCAGCCCACCCCCGATCATAGACATTTTCAACTTGTTGTGTATTAGTTTTTCAAACCTTTTTGAATAGGTTTTGTGTTCGTATAGAACCGAAAAATAAATGTCATCAACATTAGTTTGCACACGCAGAATGTCTTCCCCATGTTTAGTTATGAACAGAGTTGGATCAATAAAACATTTTGAGAATCCTTTGGATACCAGGAAGTTGGAGAGTTCATCACAACACTCTCTTGGAGCTTGTTTGAGTCCATATAATGCCTTCTTTAGACGGTAGACTTGGTCAGGATGATATAGCGGTCTACGTATCCCTCTTGACTTGGTTTTTTACATACACTTCTTCTTTCAGAGGTCCGTAAAGAAATGATGTCTTGACGTCCATCTGGTATACTGGAAATGATTTGTGTGCAGCATACACAATGAATAACCGGATAGCTTCCAACCGATCAACTGGTGTAAATGACTCTTCGAAATAAATTCCTTCCTTTTGAGCGTATCCCTTAGCTACAAGAAGAGCTTTGTTGCGAATTACAGTATTTTCCTCAGCAGGTTTTTTTTCCAGAGCCACTTCATGTTAATGACATTATTGTAGAGTGGTCTGTCAACTACTTTTCATACATCTAATCGATCAAACTGGTGAAGTTCTTCTTTTATCGCTTCAATCCATGCAGAATCAGCCATGACTTCTTTGATGTTCTTTGGTTCGGTTCGACTCACGATGAGTGCGAACATACACATCTCGCCATCTATTTCTAGCTGACGTCTTGTTCTAATTGATTGAGAAGGATTTCCATGATTGTCTTATGGATGATATTTTGTCCAACGTGTTCAGAAGGATGTCGTTGATAGAATGTATGCATGTTTGACGAGTCAACATAATGAGACGATGTCTCCCCTTATTCTTGTACCGCTGTACTAAAGACGTTGATAAATTCATCTTCATTAACTTATGCATATTCTTTATTGATTTCTGCTTGAACAATGTTCTCATTGGCAGTGACAGTTGGTACTTGAGTTGGTGCTTGACTTGTAGTTTCAGGTGTTGTTTGAATGTTCAATAGAGGTGTATCTGCATCAACGATTGTTGAAGTAGATAGAGTTGTGTGTTGTTGTTAACGTTGATTAGGTGCATCAGTAGTAGTTATAGTGGAAGCTTTAACATAATGGGTAGTTCATTGAGTAATTCATCGAACATCGAACTAAATAGCAAATCCAGCTCATTTGATGTTGTTACTGTCTCAGCTGCTTGAGGAACATTTTGTTGACTTTGGGGACCGGGACTTAAACTGTCTTGTTCAAGTGCATGATTCGGGACATTGTGGAACGTGTGTCAGAAACTGGGACGTTGATCTGACCGCCATCTTGAGGCAATTCATCAAAGTTAACATGAATGGTTTTGACTATCACTCTTGTTCTCTTGTTATATACCCTGTAATCTCTTAACTTATTAGAATACCTTACAAAAATGCATGCATCACCTTTTTCCTTCATTTTATCAATATTTTCACCATCTTGAGTATGTAGCAAGAGAGTAGACTCAAAAATGTAAAAGAACTTAACAGATGGTTTTCGGCCGTTGATGATGTGGTAAGGTGTTTTCTATGTCGAGGAAATTACAATATCTGTGTGAAACGGTTTTGCGGTTTTGAGTAAAACATGCTGTGGCAATTGCTTCAGCCCAAAACAACAAAGGAACTTTAGTGGCGCTTAGCATTGTTCGAGCAGCCTCAACAAGAGTATGGTTCCGTCTTTCGACAACGCCGTTTTGTTCGAGTGTTCGAGCAGTTGACGTTTGGTGTTAAATCACTTCTTGAGCAAAGTATGCATGAAGATTTTTATTCAAAAATTCAGTACCTTTGTCAGTTCGTACGGTTCTTACTTGAGCATGAAGTCATCTTTAAACGAGTCTGAGGAAATCAATGAACATCAGGAGTTTCATCTTTGGATCTCAAGAAGTGAGTCCAAGTGTATCTGGACTAGTCATCAATAATTACAAGAAAATATTTCTTTCCATTAATACTTTTTACCCGCATGGGACCACATAAGTCCATGTGTAGAAGTTGTAACCGTCTTTTGGAACTCGGGGTAGTCTTTGTGTGAAAATACTTTCTTTTGGCTTTCCTCAATTCATAAGAAGAACAAAGATGATCTTTGACAAATTTAAATTTTGGAAGGCCAGTCACAGTATCATTCTTCGAAAGAAAGTTAATGGTGTCGAAGTTTAGATGTGAAAGACGACGATGACATAACCATGCTTGTGACAATGCAACTTTAGCCATTAAGCAAATTGGATTGGGAGTGGATGTTTCTTGAAGAGTGATGGAATACAGATATGTGCCACGAGAGCCTGTGAGAAGATCATTTCCCTTCAAATCACGGATGTAGCATGTAGATTTCCGAAAAGAAACTTCTAAATCCGCATCGCATAATTGACCAACGAAGAATAAATTGTGATTTAGCCCTTTGACGTAATAAACCCTTTTGATAGTTATAGTTCCTTGAACCAGATCTCCATAACCAAGAATCGGTGCAAGTTGATCATTTCCAAACTTCATCGTAACCAGAAATTTCTCTATAAAATTACTTAGGAGCTTGAGATTTCCTGTCGTGTTCTTTGAGCACCCAGAGTCAACGATGGATAGAGTGGAACACCTAGGAGTCATAGGTTCTAAAATATTAGCAGTTCTAAATGCATTTCCTATTAGAGACTTAGGTTTTCATTTGTATCTATATGGTGTAAACTTAGGGTACCACCTACTGCATGTCTTACTAACTTGCTCATATAGGTTCCTAATTATGCTTCTAGGTTTCTTGACAGTGGATTATGTGGCAACTGTTTTCTTATGGGATGTTGCAACGTATTGGTTTACATTTTGCTTGGGTTCTCTAGTACTAATAGGCACAGTAATTGGCTATCTAGTCCTAGAATTCACGGCATTAATATAATGAAGAACATACATATCATGATTGTCATTTAGCACACATTTTCCACAAGTAACACAAACAAAGTTTACATTCGAGGTCTTAGCAATCAAACTGTCATTACACGCAGTTACAAACATTTTATTATTTGAAACCTTAAAATTCCTACGGTGGTCTTCTACTTCTTGCTTGTTCCCTTTACTATTGTTAGGCATGACTCTATCTTCCATTCGATTGCTCTTAAGTTGTGGTCTGCTAACATTAGTAGTGGGAATTACTCCTGTAGAAAAGGATACGTGTTTGTTAGTTTTACTAATGTCTTGAGGCAACTATGGTGTTCTAGTTTGATTGGGCTTTGTGTGAACTTTATACATTCCTGGAAAAATCACATTTGTGTTCTTTAAAATTGACTTCATATTCTGAGGCAAAATCTGTGCAGTGACTAGTTTTGAAAAATCATTAGACACATTATTTTTGGTAATTAACTTTGACTTTGAAATATCTGTCTTTGCAAGAGAATCTAAAAATAGCCGATTTACCTAAAACTGATTGTCTTTGACTTTTAAAAGCATTCGGTTGTCGAATAACCGATGATTTTTCAAACTTAGTTTCCATAGATTTTCCTTTCATCTTTTCAATGAGTTTCTTCAACTCACTTATTGTAATGCCTTTGTGTTGTAATTAAGCTTTCAAGTCTTGAATTTCAAAATATTGTTTACGTTCTTTCAGAAATACGTTTGACTGATTTTCTTTAAAAGATTTTTCATTTTTTATATGTTCTTTACATTGTTGTAAAGCAAGTTCAAAATTAATTGCATGTTTCTGAAGTGCTTCAAAACACTTTGACGTTGTATTACTTTTTGAAATCTCTTTTTCATGACGTTCACATTTGACAACTCGGTCCATATAATCACATTGTAAATCAGTAAACTCATCGAGAGTAGTATATACATCAAGTATAGCATTCATGTGATCAGCATAATATTATTCCCTGGAAAGTCGATCGATTTCATTCAAAAATTGTGTTTTTTGAGTTTCCAGTTGAGATTTGAGAGAGTCTACTTCATGTTCAATGGAATTAAAGTACCTCAAATCAGCAACCATTTCCTCTTTCAAACACAAGTAAAATTTTTCTAAATCATCACTAATTCTTCAAATTTGGGGACAAAATTTTCCTTCGATCGTATTTTGAATGAATGGATCTATGTGACCAAAGCATGTTCTTTTAGCGATTGTTTGTTTGCAACGTTCCACTCTATCAAAATTGTGTCAACACTTCTTTTAATTTTGAAAAGTTCTTTAGAGCTTTTACACTTTTGATCCTACGGAATGGATTTACCCATCTGTTTTTCTAACAAATTTGTTTGTTTATTAAAAGACTCTTTTGAATTTTCATTCGTGACATGTGTATGACTCATTTTTTACCTTTCTGAGAAATATCTCTGTTCAAGCGATTTTTCACGTTGTGGAATGAACAAATCATAAAGACTATTCAAGTTTGTATAATCAAAAGGTCTAATAAAATCACTTAATTTTGATCAACTTTCTTGGGCAAGACGAATTGTTTTGTCAGATTCAGGGGCTAACATTAAAGCAAGATTATCATTATAGCAACCTATATCATACAGACGAGGATTCGCTCTTTGAGCTTTCTTGAGGAACTCAGGTTTTACAAAACTCGTTTTACAATTATGAATAAGCATATTCATTGTTTGAACTGATTGACCGGTTTTGTAAACAATATCATCCAAAACTTTGATTTTATTTTCCAAAGCAAGAATTTTTTCAAGTTCTTTGTCTTCACGACTCTTGTGAAACTTAGTTTGAGCCTTTTTCTCTTGTGACATTATGGAGATGGTTTCTTGATGTGCAAAAAGCACCTTTTTCATATATGAAATCATTTGATTGAAATCATTTATCTTTCGAGTATATTCGTTAAATGACTTTTCAGATTCTATTTTGTATGACATTAAATCCCCTTTAGCTTTTGCACAATTAATTGCCACATTTGACGCATAATTCACATCATGATACCTATCAAGTTTAGCTTGGAACTTCTTAAGGTCTTTGAACATCAACTGATTAGTCTTTGACAGTTCATTGTTTGCTTCTTTGAAATAGTTATTTGATGATTCTAAACTTTTATTTTTGGTTTTGAAATCTTTAATTTCACCTTTTAATTTATCAACTAAAGCCTTGTTTGATGATTCCAAAAATTTATTATGGTTTTTGCTGTCATAAATTTCATATTTTAGTTTCTCAATTAAAGAAGCAAGCAAAACACGTTCTTTAGCAAGATCATGAGTATTATCCTGATCATCATGTTCTCTATCATAACTCATATCCATTGAATCAATAATTATATTATGTTCATCTTGTTCAACCGGATATGGTTCATTAACATATTCAGGTTGCTCAGGATGTTCTTGGACATTATCAAAGAATCACTCATATAGGTATCATTCTCTCATTTTGTACCTTTTGCAATGGCTCAGCATCAAAGATGGGTCTAGAATTGTCAGCAGCATCTGGAGTAACTTCTTAAACTTGTGCCATGTACATATAATGTGCTTCCAATTCCTGATCGTCAGGTTTATCATCAGTGTCATCCTTCCAATCAACTTGTTCTGCATTCAACTAAACTCCAGCTTCTTCTTGCTTACACAATAGCATCTTTTCCTTGTGATAAGCTGCATCCTTTGCTCGTTTCGGTTTCTGACATTCCCTTGATACATGCCTATATTCCTTGCAATTATAACACTGAATCCCAGACTTTTGCACTACCTGAGTACCTACATTCTCCCTAGCCCCAGCAACGTTAACTACCCTCTAATTATCATACCCAGTTCCTCTATTGATTCTTGGAGAATTGTCTTGATTAGCTCTACTGGTGTTTGATGAAGTTTTAAGGTTGTTGTTGTTAGGTTTGTAGATTTTATTGAATGATAGAGAAATTAAGGCCATTAGTTTATCAATCTCCTTCTCCTTTGACATTTCATCATCATCAGCAACCGTAGCAGGTTCTTGATCATAAGTAGGGGGAGGAGAGTTAACAATTACTTTGCCTCGATTTCTGGTAGTAGCTGGTTGTGATCTGATTAAGGAATTTTAAGTGTAGTGATTAGATGGTTTTGAGGATGGTAAACTAGTTGTTGTTGAGCAACACGTGCAAGTGGATTAGTAGTACGTGCTAGTCTTTTAGCTCTTATCTCGTTGACTTCATGCTGGTGTTGCTTCAGGATGTCATAAATTTTGTTATAGGAGACAGTCTTTAGTTCTTGACACTACTTAACGAGTGTCACAAACCTTTACCATTCTGGTTGTAATTGAAGTAAGAACTGAACACTCACTTGATGATTTGTAACATCACACTGATTTCTGACAAGCTCATTCATCATCTTGTAGAACCTTGAGTAATACGATTCAAGTAATTCACCATCCCGTGATGTGAATTTCCCAAACTCCCAATATAAATTGGTTTTAAGATCTTGAACACTGATTGATTCACATTGTTTCAACCTTTCAATGGCTTTCCATATTTCACATGCATTTGGACAAGCATTAACTATGGAGTAGATATCATTACCTATCCCTGTGAGAATTAACTGAACAGCTTCAGCTTCAGCATTTAGTTGATCCCGTATGTCTTGTGAAACATTCTTATAGTTATCCATGTACCCTTTTATAGTTGTTTCAGAACTACCTTCTACAACTGGAACAGTCTTCTCAGTCCATTTGAACTTGTAGGGTGGATTCTAGAGACAATAGTGGATGAGTTCATTGTTAGGTTTGGTGTCGATGTATCTCTTAATTCTGGATTTCCACTAAACGTAATTACCCGGTGCTAACATTGGTGGACGGTCTTTACCACCTGCTTCCATGATAGCATTGTGAAGAGCATTGGATGTTTGAGTTTGCAAATTGTTATTGGTATTTGACATTTTAATGAAGTTGTGAATGGATATCGAATCTTAAGTATTTAAGTGATTCAAGTTGTGATTATAAATGAATTCAATTAACTTCCATGGGATTTTACAACTCTATGATTTAAACTGAGAAGAAAGGTTACTTGTTGGGATTTTACAAAATCAATATAAAAACTACGAATGAATAATTGATTTGAAGTTAAGGCTTGATGTTTGTTAATTAATTGTCTTTTTATGTCCAAAGTTCACGGTTAATTATAGTCAAAGTCCAAAGTCCAATAGTCCAAGGTTCGAAAAATTCAAAGTATTCAAACAGTGGGTAAACCGCTGGCATAAACACCAAACTGCTGGCTTAGTAAATGGAACAAACCGCTGGCAAAAATGCACCAAACCTCTTGCTTAGTAAATGGAACAAACCGCGGGCAAAAATGCACCAAATCGCTGCCCAATAAAATAAACAAACCGCTGCCCAGAGTTAAACCAAACCACTGGCTACCTAAGGATCAAACCGCTAGCAAGATTGTACTAAACCGCTGCCTGGCTAAACGTAACAAACCGCTGGCACAAAGAATAAGCAAACCGTTACCTATATTATACAACCGGAAAACTGCTGCCTTCTTTAAACAAACCACTTCCAATTAAAACTTAACCAAACAGTTGCGGATTTTTCATTTTGACAGAGTTTCGTTAAGATTTGACCAAGAAAAGTAGTAAACCGCTACCCATGTATATCAAACCGCTACGTAGTAGTTTTGTTAAACCGTTGCTATAGAAAAAAGTGGCAAACCGCTACGAAATGTTGTCAAACCTCTACAAGAAGTTCCAAACCCCTACACACCTAGGGGACCACTAACCAAACCGCTGCCAGTCCTTGTTTTAATTTTCTAGCTAGTATTAGACTACCAAACAAACTCGAGTACACAACACTAGTTTTAACTTCTACTACTATTCAAATAACAAACAAACTTAGTAAAATCTTGTTTAACGTATGTGCCAAACCTCTACAATGAATACATTTTCCCCTAAACTGCTACAAGGAACAAGACTTGAAGGAGTAAGCTTTCTGACACAAATAAGCGACAAAAAAGAAATAAATAAGCTACAAAATAAGCTAGTTTAAGTTACTAACTATAAGCTAAACATTAAGAACATAACTAAAGTAAAACCGTAGCTTGGACAAAAGGTTCAAGGACTTAAATAAGCCAAAACCATGAGCTTATATAGACAAATAAGCCACGAAGTAATCTTAGACGATGTAGATGAATAGAACAAAAAGCTCCTTAAACCAAATAAGCTAAAGACAAACTAAACCATGGGCTTATAACTCAAAATAAGCTACGGTATGAAAAACTAAAACACAAATCAAACACCAATACCCCTTGGCGATTGATACCACATGATATCCCACTATATTAATCCAAACACAACAATAAGCAATACCAAATAAGCACTTAGGATGAAAAAAGAAAGAAGAAAAGAGAGAAAGGAAATGGAAGAATATTAGATTAAGAGAAGAGAGTGGTGGGAGGTTACACATATGTTTTACACATACATATGAAGGACCCAACAACCTCTCCATGTGTAGAGATGGTTGCCGTTTATACACTCTTTACATTTTGGATGGGCATTTGGGCTATAAATAGACGCTGGGCTTGGCTTATCTTGGGCTTTGAGCCCGAAACACGAACAATATTAGATTACAATTCAAGCCCGTTAATCCCAACTAGCCTATTACTTAACAAGACTAATATTGACTAATAAGACCGATAACATTCTTGTTTGAATTAAATAGAATTATATACCTTTTACATTATGGATGGCATATGGGCTTACTAAATAGGCCGGGCTTGGCTTATCTTGGGCTTTGAGCCCGAAACACGAACAATATTAGATTACAATTCAAGCCCGTTAATCCCAACTAGCCTATTACTTAACAAGAATTACATTGACTATTAATAAAGGAGTGGGGGTCTAGATAGTATCTTGGCTTCCCTCTAATTTTTTGTAAATCCTATGAATTTATAATAAAGTGATGTTCATAATAAAAATAATAATTCATTTGACATATTAACATTAGAGGCTCCTTTAACTTTTCTCTATAGGCTTGGTATCTGGATGATGACACTATTATTGGAGATACTATGGTTGTGGGGAAGGTTTTAGAGTTAATTATGGATGATGGACCTCGTTGTGGTTTGCACCTCAACGTCGCTAAAATTGAGGTTTTTGGCCAAAGGAAGACCCTAGAAGCAAGCTTCCTGGTGTTTTCCCACCTAATATTACCCGACCCTTGCACGGTGCTAGATTACTTGGTGGGCCTGCTAGTGTGGATTTCAATTTCAGCAATGAACTTGTGATGAAGAGAGTGGCAAAAACAATTGTGTTGATGGATACAATTATGAAGATTAATGATTGTGAGTGTGAGTTGTTGCTTTTACGTGCCTGTGTAGGTATATCCAAACTTTATTTTTCCATGCCCACATGTTCTCCACGGGTGTTTGAGATGGCCCAACATTGTTTTGATGCCTCTCTTCATTCAGCTCTGGAGCGTATTGTCACTGCTTTTGAACCTGGTTTTGGTGATTGGCAATGAAGACTTGCCACCTTACCTTTTGAATTTGGGGGCTTGCGTCTATTCTGCAGGTGATGTTTTGAATTATGCATTTCTTGCGTATTGATTACAGTCTGCTAGCTTGTAGGCTCAGCTGCTTCGACTTTATGGTATTATAGCTTTTGGGTCTGCCATTAATGATTTTGTGTGTGTGTTTAATACGAAAATAGAGACTGGCCTTTTGAGTAATACAAGTGAGATCGCTGCCCCCAAACTTATGTAAAAACTGATAGATATATATTTCACACGTGTCACTCAAACTGTAAAATCTACTTTTTTCTTATCTTTTCGACAATTGGCTTTGTGGCAATCTCAAATGGAGGATCACACTACTGATTGGCTTAGGGTGGTTTCGATATCTTGTTTAGGACAGACTATGAACAATAAGACTTACTGTTGTGTGTTATGCTATCGATTAGGTGTCCCTCTATTTTTTGTTTTGAAGTCGTGCTCAGCTTGCTCCAAAGTCTTTACAGGGGATATTTATGGAGACCATGCTATATCATGTGACGGTATTATTAGTATTAAGCATTGACATAACTTTGTGCGCGATACTCTGGTCGACATATGTTTTCGGTCATGAATTTTGGCTTGAAAAGAAGTGGATATTGGTCTTGGTAGAGGTTGTGACAAACCCCTACGTCTTGCGGACATGTTACTCTATTCGTGGGACAAAGGGCTTGATGTGTGTGGATTTGACATGGTCCTCACCTTTGACGGTGATATGTGTTTAATCACATATCATTTTTCTTTATTAAAATAAGCTTAAAAGACCAAAAATACATAGAAAATGCATTGTATATGTGTATTTTATTATTTTTATTATGCAGATATCGGATATATCAAAAAGGACAAAAACAAAGCAAAAATGGACAAATCCGAGCACGAGATTGGAAGAGTATGAGAAATCGAAGCCGAAGGCGTATACATCTTTAAATGGACCGACCCGTACCCATTTAATGGGCCAGGTCAGCCCATTAAGATTTATACTATAAACTTTAAGCCTAAAATTATAAGCCTTATACATATCTAAATCTAAAATCCAATCCATAAAATAGTTTTGAAAATTAACCATGGAAACAGTTTATGAGGGACAACGAAATAGTTTATTGGGTGATAGTGATAAGTTTCATAAATTCATAATGTTTTAGTAAGTGGTTTGTATGAGTAATTAGAGAACTAGAGTAGATTGTCGGAAATTTCATAATACATAGATTTGATAGATAATTTGAAATCGTTCAGTACAACGAAAATTTAAGAGGAAGTACATTGAGATTCTTAAAGGACATAGAGTCTACGATAGTTCAAACTTAAGTTTTACTAGGTAATAGGTCTCTCATTAGATGTTAATGTTAGACGTCGTGGCGCTAGAGTCTCCACGAGCTTTTCCTTTCCAGTACATGTCCACACGGTTCTGAAACTTCACTATTGGACAATTACTCTTGTAGTGTCCCAGACTTCCACACTCATAACAGGTGAGAGTTCGTTGATTCCTAGCAGTAGTAGGTGTTCTACAATTTTGGGTTATGTGGCCAACCTTCTTGCAATTTCCGCACTTTACAGTGCACGGTCCATTATGGTGAAATTTGCACTGGTTGCACAGAGGTAGAGATCCAGCATATGCCTTCTTGTTGATTGGTCTAGTAGTGTGTGCTCTAGGCACCTTATGCCCTTTGTTTTGTTGGCTCGAGCTTCCATTGTGGTTACCTTCCCACTTCCTCTTGTTGCTAGCATTCTCTGCTACCTTGTCTTCTTCTCGTTTGGTCTGGCTCATTGACTTGCGGGCCATGTTGGTTTTTGTCTCATAAATAGCAATAGCCTCGATAGCATTAGCCACTCATTGGGCTACAACCTGCTCAATTTCCTCAACATTCATCCCTTGATTAACAGTTGTCATTATTCTTCAAAGTTGAAAGAGTAATAAGATGAGATTAGTTTAGTTATCTAAGTCGTGCTACGAAAATAGAGTGTTGTGAGATGATGTATGGTAAATATGAATATGTGCTCATGGCTAAATGATGGTAAAATATCATATTTGATAGCTTATGTATAGGTAGCGTTTAGGACCTACGAGCTTATTATACTACCTCGCCTAAAGAAATATTCTAGTATTTATATAATAACCATTATATAAATAAATGTAGAGTATGTGTAAAACAATGTAAACTCATCTTTGTATATATATGTAAGACCCTCATAGTAATGTACGTACTATAATATGAACACGTATATGAATCGTGTAAGCATCTAGTATGACTAACTAATGCAACAACTATTGTATGTATGTCCCATGAAAAACCCCTTTGTATGAATGCAATGTTTGAAAACGGTTATAGTCCAGCAAAAATATTTGACCTAGTTCTTGATATGTGATAAATCCCATATCCTTATTGTATCCAAAATGGCCCTTAAATGATCAAAATGTGCTAAAATATGCTTGTATTTGTGTATTTTGTTGTTTATGAATGTGTAGGCACGGACATTGCAAAGATCACAAGAAAACGATCAAAACTGGACATTGCAAGAGAGCCAGAAATTGCTATCAATGGTCAACATAGTCAATCCTTCATCAACATTGGTCAACCACAAAAAGACAAAATACCTAAAATACCCTAAATGTTAAACCAAATTTCACCGTAAGTCCCTAAACCATAACACGGTTATCTCTTTTTATAAAAGAGATAACGGTCGTTATCCCTTTATAACTAAACCCTTTTTACTATGGCCCAAACACCCGGCCCAAATCCCTTATTATTAAAACTCAGGCCCAAGTCAAACTACCAAATACCCGGGTCAAATAAAGATATAAAAAGAAAAGAAAAGGGCGGGAAAGCCCGTTTTTACTGTTCATCTCCTTCTTCGTTTTACCCTGCATCAAAATCAAAGGGTAAATCCCAATTGTCAGCATGGCTCTAAGATTCGAGTACCAAGCTCTTATGTGGCAAAAGAAGACGTCACCAAAGCCTCCCATTGGCTAGAATTGACAAAAGGAATGACATACGTGGATGCAAGGAAACACACAAGGAAGGAAATTTTTGCACTAAAACCTTTGGTAAAGAAGCACAAGTACTCTGACACACGGAATGCCACACTGGCAATCCGTGTGCTCACTTATTTGATCCAACGGCTTAAACAAAGGATCCAATGATTGGCATTAAAGGAAGGGACGAGATCAAAGCTTGGAGGAGTATGTTGAGAGGCCTAGAAGCTTCTCTCTCAGCTATAAATACAAGACCTTCTCACTCATAGCAGGAGATAGATTTTTTTTTACATTTTTAGCTTATAAAATTTAGCTTTTGTGATCTTTCTTTAAAAATGTTTTAGCTTATTGTTTACTTAATGTCATTTCAATTTTTAGTATTGTAATCAGCTGTTTTATTAATAGAAATCAAGTTTCCTTATTATGCTCTTACTTTTCTCAAAGCTTACTTACATATAAACTTTGATAAATAAGCTGTTACTGTTTCATAAGCTTCTAATAAGCTCATCTAAGTCTCTAAGCTTAGATTGAACTAAATTCAGTCATTAACTTTACTTAAAACTAAAATCAAGTTTAATACCTATGCTATGGATGGATTTGGTTGCTTTGGATGATAAGCTTACCCTGGAAGAGCTTATTGGACTTTACTAGCTTATCCTTGTGATAAGCTAGAGCTTGTTGATAGCTCACTTGAGCTTATTCTTAGCCTTGTTTAGAGCAAAGGCTCTTGTAAGTTTTTCATTTTTCCTTTTTAAAGCTTTACTTTACATTTCAGCTTATAGTTGCTTATTGCCTGCTTATTTCTGTTGTTATCAGCTTATCTCTGCTTATATTTGATTATCAATGCTTAATATGTTCTTTAGTTAGTTTGGATCTTAGTTTTCATTTATTTTTTTATTTTTTTTTATATAAAACTGTCAAAAACCAAAAAAATATAGCATAGTTATTAGTTTATTGATTCTGGTTTATTTGCTTATAGGATTTTATACATTTTGTCTGTTTTTAGCTCTATAGTATCTGGTATCTTAGTTTTGAACTCTTATTTGAATTTTCATAAGCTTAAATGATTTTGACTGTGTTTAAAGGGGTGTTTGGCACAGCAGTACTAACTAAGAGTTAGTACTGCTTGTGACATCTTTGTTTCTTAAAACTAAATTTGAAGATCATTTGTAGGTTTGTAAGATTGGATTCTAGGTAGTTTGTTAAGTTTGATTAAGTTTTTATAAGATTTTCTAGTTATACTTTGTATCTGTGATCATTGAGTTAATCCTAGTAGTATATTTAGCTTAAGTAGTATCTAGTTGTTATAATTGCTTTAATAGCTCTTAGGTAAGTATTTTAAAAGTGTAGAAATTAGTTCTTTAGGTCTGCACTCATAGTTGTAAGTATTTGTGCAAACTACATCAGATATGAAAATAGAAAAGTTGCCAGTTTCAATTCAAATTATCAGAGGGTAAAAGTCACTTTTAGGTTTTGATTTTTAGTTTACAAATAGAACTTAAAGTAATCTTAATTTCTTTTAGTTTTATTTGCATTAAAAAGCTCATTTGATTATCTGAATTTATGGTAAAAAGTTGTTGTTTGTCCTTTCAAATCAAATACAAAACTAGGTATTTGCTGAGTATTCTGTCTGTTTTCAAAGTGCTATTTCTTTGCTTATTTGATTTTCAAAATGTTTTTTGAAAGTTGTTTTAAGTAGTATTCTAGGTATACTCTTTAGGGAAATAAGCCAAAAGTCCATAAGGATCTTTTAGCTTATTGCTTATTGATTTTGCTTAATTCTTGCTTAGATTTTCTTATTAGGTCATTATAAACCCATTTTAGCTTATTTAGTTTTGCCATAAGCTTATTTGAGCTTATTTGCTTTCTAGTGTGAATTTTAAGTGATTTTAAGCCTTTTAGCTTTTCTATCTATATAGCTTATAATTTGTGCTTATTTTTGTTCTTATGTGCTTTTTAGACATAGCTTATTGTCTGTTTTAGCTTATTTGTCATTTTCGTTTGCTTATTCTCTTTAAAAAATGAAAACAGTTAGTTTTTAGGACTTAGTAGTTTTTAAGCTTATTCTGCCTTGTTTAGCTTATTTTAGAGCTTATTTGTGCTTTATAAAAAAGTGCTTATTTTTAAGTTTTCTAAAAATTTATAAAAAAATGGCCAAAACTAAAACACTTGGGATAGTGGGAAGCCCCGGGTGAGCAAGGCTCGAACCCAGGACCTCTACCACCTTCACCAAGCGTTTTAACCTCCACACCTCTCAACCATTGTGCAACAATTGCTTATCCGGTATATCTTTTTCAAAAATCTATTAGTTATATAACGTATTAAGGCTTTTAGTAAAATAATTGTTTAAGCTATTTGTCACAGCTTATTCGATAAGACTGTTTTCTCGAGTTTAATTTCTTAATTCCTCATTGTTTCAATCTCCCTTTTCATAAATTTTTTAGAATTTTTATAAAAATGTTTAGTATTTTTTATATTAATTTTCTTTAAAATAAATCGTTTTTGATAAAATCATAAAAAAATTATAAAAAAGTCAAAAAAATATAAATCTTTTTTAGAAAATTTTCTTTTATCATATAGTTTCTAGGAAAATTAGTTTTGCTTCCGTATGGAATAAATGCAAAAATTCATATTGTAAAGAACTGGATTCCTTTCCCGTTCACGTTTTTTTTGTGTTTTTAAGCTCATTCAACTCTGTTTTTGTTTTTTGTTTTCTTAAATCTTACTTTTTAGTCAATTAGGGTTTAGTTAAAGAGCGAGCATTCATATATGAGACGGATCATTCAAAGAGTGGGTTAGGATTGCATTCCATAGTTGCACTAGGTGAACAAAACATCTCATGACACAAATCTTGACAAAAGATGAGGCGTTTAAAGATGATCAATACATTCTCGCAACACAAGTCAAACAATGCTTCTACCTTGAAGATATGGCCAGACGACCACCCCACTGGAAGGTCGTCGAGCATGTGAATCATAAAAAGTTTTCGGACGGGGGTGTCATCGTGGTAGAGGAAGATCCTGATGTTATACATTTTGACAACTCATCTGATCTCCTACTTTCTACTAGTTTGAATGACTTGAATAATGCGACCTTGCATATAGATGGTCAATCAACGGAGGTTGACGCACCGCCAGATATCATTGATCTTGAGATGTAACTTGCAAAAGACACTTATATATTTGAATGAATGAATGAAATTGTTGTGGATTGTTTAAATGTGTATATTTATTTGGATATGTATGTATTTGGATGTGTGCATGCTTATATTATTTTGTTCATGAATTTCTATATGTTATCCTAATTGTACTTGTACAAATGTCAACAGATGTTGCACGAGGCCACGACGGTGACGGTGGTGGTGATGATCGTCCCCTTACACACCATATACCCACCGGCTGCGGGGGTTGCTTCGTTAACCGAGGTAAGAATTTTTGGATTATTATAATACAAGCATAAATTTGATACATTGAATTTGCTTGCCTTGAATTTTTTATGACTTTATCACTTACTTGATTTTGCAGGCAAAGGCACCTAAAAACCCAATTTGGGTGGAAGAAAAGCGGGCCGTCTGCATACCCGCCAGGAGACCCGGCACCTCGGGTTAAAGAAGATCACTGATGACAAAGGCCCCGTCACGATCTGGTTTGAATGGGACGACAAAAAGACCATGATGCCTCTCGGTGAGCATGCATCTCATTGGTCTAACTACCTTGGGGAGCTTATTATGGAGATGCCTTTGTACTACCCTTCTTGGCAAAAGGTCCCGGCGGAGCGAAAGGCAACGATCTTGACAAAGATTGAGGTCAGTTATTTCATTATCCTTTTATGCTTATTTCATTATCGTGTTCATTTATTTAATTGTGCATATTTATCTAAATTTGTTTATTTATTTATATGATATAAATAAATAAACAAATTTAGATAAATATATAAATTATATCTCTAACTCTGTCTTTGTTTTGTTGTATATGATTGCAAACTTAGTTTGACTTGACACCTCATATGCAATCTCAGCGCTGGACAGATATCAATGCGGGCATCCAGCAGCACCTGCAAAAGTTGTACAATACCAACAAGGCTTCCCTCAAGGCAGCGCATTGGGTTATAAACCCCAAGACCGAGACGTACAACGTGGAGAGCATCAGGCAGCGACGTCCCCAGAACATTACGCCGGCAGATTGGGATGCCCAGATCGCATTTTGGAATGATCCCAGGAACCAAGCCTGAGCAGCTCAAAATCGCCAAAACCGGGCAAAGAGCACGGTTGTATGCCGACAAGGATCCCGGTCACTTGCTCGCCTTCAAGATCAGATGGTAATAAACATTATAATTATTTTACATACATATATACATATATATCCGATTATACGCTTTGGTGTGTTGTGATTTGTCGTTTTTAATTTGTTTCATCTTATATAAGTGTATATGTACAGATGGAGAGCTCAGCCACTCGGGAGTACCTGTCGCTGATTCACACCTTCTTCGTGACACACACTGTTAACGGGATATTCACACGGGATGAGGATCGAGCTATATACGTAAGTTTTGTTTCAAAATACGCACTTAATGATTTGTCAAGAAATAATGTAGCAACCCGACTAATATATTAACTATCTTGTGTTTTTGTCACTACATAGGATGAGATGTTGAGGCTGCAGGCTCTAGGCTCCAACACCCCGTCGGGTGTGCCCTACACTGAAGAAGAGATCAATGCCCTGGCTCGAAAGGGCAAGCAGCGGGGGCACTTTCCCGGTGTTGGTAGGGTATTATCGGGACGGTCCACAGATGTCCTCATTCTGCGATGTCGAAAAGCTCAAAAAGAAGAACAAGTACCTAACCAAACAGGTGAACTTGATGATGAAGCTTTTTAGAAGTGACGACAAGTTTTCACAGATGGTTAACCAGTATGAGTCAACACCTGAGTTCGACAGCGGGAGTGACGAATGCGGGGATGATGAGATGGCCGACGATGAGGACGACGGCGAGGATGAGGAGGACGAGGAGGATGGCGATAGTTAGAGATGTTATATATGGGTTAGTATGCTATTTTGTTTCTTTACGTTGATCTTGGCGACCCTTATGTAAACATTTGTTTCCCTATCTAGTTGAATATTGACTTGTATCTTGCGGATAATGCAAGGTTTGTGACTAGGAAGCCCCGTTTTGTAGACTATATTGTGTTTATTAGGATTTTGGACGATTTAGCTTTATTAGATCAAATGCGTTGATCCGTTATATTGTATTGTGTTTTGGTACAAGTTGTGATGTATTTGGATAGAGTCTATATTGGTTTATACAGGTTTGATGTTTGGTAGATTTTTTCCGAAAAAATTCTGAAAAAAAAATCTGAAAATTGCCTGCTGTGCAGGCTGCACTAAAAAAATTGCAGACCTATCCCGGGCGACATGTCGCCCGGGAAAAGTCAAAACAAAAAAAATAAAATATGAATCCCGGGCGACATGTCGCCCGGGATAGTGGTGAAATTTTTTTAGTGTGACTTTTCCCGGGCGACATGTCGCCCGGGATAAGTCTGCATTAATTAATTAAGTATTCATCAGGGTTAATTATTTTTTTATTAAACCACTTTCCCGGGCGACATGTCGCCCGAGATAGTTATCCACCGTGACACATATTAGTTTGACTGAAAACCTGTGGGCCCCAACAAGTCGCTCGGGAAAGAATCCCTGACGAGCTTTCCCTTTTAACTTATCCCGGATGACATGTCGCTCGAGATGAGTATCCTCAGCGATATGTCGCCCGGGAAGGCCTGAAAACGTCGCTGGGGACAGTGGTAAATGTTGTAGTGATAAGAGTGGTGGTTGCTCGTACAACATTTAACACATGTACCAAACAAATGGTTTAGTTGGCCAGACATGTTCGGGTTGTGAGTGTGCTATGACGTACGCAGGGTGAAAACAAAATAACTCCACCTTTATCTAATTTTAGCAAGCACATGTACAGTCAAAGACTCAAAGTATAACAATTTTCAAAGCCTTTATTATTTAAGACCCCTTCAACCACTTCAAGAGCATTGTATTTACATCTCTTCCCCTCTTTAACATCATTGTATTTAGATGAAAAAGCAAGATATGGGAAACCAATATGAATAAGGCCACGGTTGAGATTGCTGGAGAAGCTAAAGGTGTGCCAATATACCGTTGACTTTAGTGGTTAAGCATTCAAAGACAAAACACACTCTCGAAAGTTTCAACCAAAACAAAGCCCACTTGGGGTTGGGGACACCACTAAAGTCAACGGTATATTTTACTTTATAATGCTGTTTTAGGGTAAATCTGCTTGTCCTACGCAAGGATGTGATAAAATGTCTAGGTTATAGTATTTCCTTGACACCAATTTGGGAGACGACCTACTGCTTAACAAACAAATAAGCTACCTTCCCATTTCTAAAATGATCGGGCTTGTCATACAAATATACAAACACCCATCTTCATCTTTAACCAAAACCCTACTAAGTCACACACACACACACACACATGAAAAGTAAAACCCTTGTTGTGGTTTGTGACAGCTTCAAACACACACACACATAGATCGGTTGACTTGATGATGGTTTATGGTGTTGCCGCTGAGATATGGTGATGTGATGGTGGTTCTCGGATTATGTTTGAAGTGATTGTTAGCTTCGAACCAGGTAGGTGATGGTGGTTCTTTAAAGATTCTTTTTATTTTTTTATTATTGTTCTCAGTTAAGTAGATGGGATAATGAGTTGTTTTGAAGTTGGTTCTAGTAGTGTATATATATCTTTTAAACACATATACAAATCCAGATCGAAACAACTTTTTTCAGATCTATAAAATTAAAAGTAAAAAATGAAGAGGTAGACTGTACTTTTAATAAAAGTTTATGAAAAATTGATCATATGGTTAGTATGTTTATAAGAATGAAGTGTTGCTTTTTACATGTAAATTTTTGCAAATGGTGTGATTCATCCACTTTTTAATATTAGTGTAAGGGGAAAAAATGATATTTACTTTATGTTTTGACTTAAATGCTACTTTGGTCAACAAATAAGGAAATTCATATTTCATAAGTTAAATTATTATTTTCATATTATTACTTTGGCAAGCATATTTGTACAAACAGTTTTTCAGTTTTTTCATAACAAAGCTTCTACTCATAATCTTTGCATATGATAAAAACAAATGCATCCTTATTCACGATGCATTTTTATTAACACACATGGGGGCTTTATAGTCTTCTACTCACGATCAACGGCAATACTATAAAGCCTCCAAGTATTGCCGTTGATTGTTAGATTTAATAATAAAAATGAAGTATTGCCGTTGATGATTATACGAATATAAGACAATCTATCATATGTGTTTTGTAATGGTTTAGATATTATAATGGAGCACATAAATCGTGAAGAAACATGAGATAGATCTTCAACGCTTAACATATCATACCTCGAATATTAAAATCAATTCAAAACTATTACAAAAAGTCTTCGAAAAGTGTGCATGGTTTGCCATTAAAATGCTTTAAGAAGCCATAAATCTTGGTCATGCGTGTAATATATGCTCTTTTACTCATAGAAGGAAGGAAGCAATTGTGGATAGTTCCCACAAATATCAAGTAATATTTTGTCACAAGCAATCTTAAGACAACCACACACGTCGTTCATGAAGCTAGTAAGCAAATGAGCAACTTTGTTGACTTCTCTCTTTAGCAAGTATAGAAAAAATGTCGGGGCCAATTAGTTTCTCTAACACCTTAATCTCTTCGATGAGAAATTTTTTGGAAAACTCGATACTCCCTTGTAGTGTTGTGTTTGTGAGAGCTTTCTTAGCATTTCGAACACCATAGAAGTAATAATCACTTTATTAGTATTTTTCAAGTCATGCTCATCTAACACGGCTTCAATCATTTGCTTTTTAAAAGCATCCTTCAAAGACCTAACAATTCGAAAAAAGCAGCCATTCCCACATTAGTAACATCATTCGGAATTTCTTTATTTAGTTTTAGAATTTGAGAAATTACTGAATAATGTTACTGATGATACGATAGTGGCTCTTTTTTTTAAATTGTTGAGTCCTTGAAAGATGCTTTTGAAAAGGAAATGATTAAAGGTGTGTTAGATAAGCATGACTTGAAAAATACTACTAGAGTGATTATTACTTTTGTGGTGTTCGAAATGCTAAACAATCTCTCACAAACACTACCGGGGAGTGTCGAATTTTCCAAAGAATATCTCTTCGAAAAGATTAAGGTGATCAATGAAACTAATGGGCCCCGATAGATATTCTATACTTTGCTAAAAGAGAGACGACATCGAAGTTGCTAATTTGCTAACTAGCTTCGTAAACGAAGTGTGTGCTTGTCTTAAGATTGCTTGTGACAAAACATTAGTTATATTTGTGGGAACTATCCTAATTACTTCCTTGTACGAGTAAAGCTTTGCAGAACACGATGATGAAAATGAAGAACGAGAGATCATGGAAAGGGTTGCTGAGATGATAGAAATGGAAACGAGCATCTATTACACGTGTGACCCAAGGTTTATGCCTTCTTGGAGCATTTTAATGGCAAACCATGCACAATTTTTGAAGGCTTTTCGTAATAGCTCTAAATTGATTAATATTCTAGGGTATGGGATGGTTAGCGTTGAACATCTCTATGCTCTTTCGCCCATTATACCAGATGAGGCGTTTGATTTAAAGATGAAACTTACTTCTTATTGGAAAGTTGTTTCAAAACGGCTCGTGGATTGTTTAACACTTGAGCTATTCTACCGTATACGTTTAATGGTGGACAATGAGATCGAGCATGAAATATTTAACGAGGTGGTGGAGAATGGTGATGGTATTAAAAAGGCGATGGCTCAAACAAAAAATGGAAGAGGCTTCAAAGAAGCATCCACTTGCTTCGGTAATCAAGAGAAACAATGCAGGGTGCAATTGTTGATGGTGAGCACCGATTCAATATGGGGATCTAGCAACTTTTGAGCGTGTGTTGGTGTTTGTGCATGGGTTGATTTGGTTTCTTAGACTTAATATGAACTTTGTAGTATGTGTTTTTGTTAATTCTAGTTATATGAATTATAATTCATAACTTTCTTTAGCAGTTAAATGATATTATCGGACGTCGGTGCTCCACTCTATTTTTTTTCAAGTTTGTATCGTACAAGAGGTGGACGTTCAGGTTGATACAATGCAGGGTTTCCTGTTATTGTTTTTTTCATTGATGCGCTAAAGCTATATAATCCGTCACGAACTATTATGCTCTCTTGTAAGATATATATGATCAAATACTTGTTGTAGATGCTATTTTTGTTCAAGTTTTTATCTTACAAGAGGTGGTCGCTCAGGTTGATACAATGGGTTTTCCCCCTATTACTGTTTCTTTCATTGATGTGCTAAAGTTATATAATCTGTCACGAACTTTTATGCTCTCTTGTAAGATATATATGATCAAAGGGGTTGGTTATTCATACCCCTCACCCCCTAAAAAGCCGTTTGTACCCTCTGGTTTTTCTGTTTTTTTTATAATTTTGTTTATATTATAAAAATGTGAAAGTGCGAAATAAAAATTGTAAAGTTTAACAAGTCAAAAGCATGAAACTGTCAAAAAATACGAAACAAACTTATGATATAAAACTGCGTTATACTGTGAAAATAGAGTACAAAAAGAATCTTTTGTATTTTTTTATACTTTTGAGTGGGCAAGGGGTACCAATAGTAGCACCCATGATCAAATACTTGTTGCAGATGCTACTTTTGTGCTACATGAAGAGACCGGACCAGAAACAAATCTTTTTTGTCGGAGATACAATATTAGTCAAAATCAGGTTCCAACAAACACAACTCAACTTGTTGTGTAAGCTTCAAAGTTTTTTGTTAGATTCAAGTTGTTCATATGGTCAAACGCACTCAAACATTTGAACACGCTAGTACGAAAAGCGACTAGTCGGGCCAACACCAAAATTGTTGTTAATACAAATAATGTCTAAAAACGTTATTTATATTTTTCGACCTCTTGATGTTTTGATAATAACAAAATATAAAAACGTTTACGATAAAATTAAATTACTAATCGTAAAATTCTATTTCTAAGATTAATCACTTAAGGTATAGATAAACAAATCATTAAACATGATTAGTGATCAAGAAAATATTTTTCTTAAACCTTACATTTCTACAAAAGTGTATTTACAAAAATATATACACAAAATATTTATTCATAAAAAAAATGTTTTATTAAAACAATAAATTTGAAATCAGATTTTTTCCCCCAAAATGAAAGGTTCCAAAACAGATAACACCTTCCCCACTAAAAGAGAAAAAGAGGAGCGTACTCTACGGGCGACCCCCTTATAGGCCTGGCGGCCCCCTAATATATTAGGGACCTCTAGCAGAGTAACGGCTCTTTTTGTATCCTATAAATACTGGGCCACCCCATATGAAAAACAGAACCTCTTGCCACGAATTTTCTCATATCTACTTTTCTCTCTTCTTTCTTTCTTTCTCAAACACATATCTTGATCACTAACATATCTTGATCTTGTTTCAAGTGATTAATTCCCTCTTCCTCCCTTCTTCTAATCAAGTGCAAGAGAAGAACAATCGTATTC
>BQNB010010778.1:0-12899 GCA_026074375.1 Tanacetum coccineum | reverse complement strand
GTCTTGCATTTTCAGACCAAAATCTCTTGCGATTAATGTAAAACGTCCCAATGAACAACTTTTATGTTTTACCCGAAGGCCGGTTCGAACCAGAAAATGCCTGAAACGCCACTCAAAAACTGCATCAGCAACTAATTATAAAAATAGTGCTGTCATTTTTACCAAAAACACAGAACTGAGCTTTGTTAAAATCACCCTTTTTATGCACTTTAGTGCCGAAATCCTTTTTATATAGTAGAAAACATCGTTTCGGACAACTTTCATGTTTCGGCCGAAGGCCGAAACGGGTCAGAAGGTGTCCGAAACGACACATTTCAGTTCTGCGCAGAAATTATATTTACTAAAATAGTGCAGATTTTTAATACAATTTTTTCCAAACTTTGAATCGTCATAAAAGCTTCGTTTTAAAGAGTTACGGGGCGATCTTTATATCAAAATGATCGCTTTGACAAGTACTAACATAATTTGAAGCCTAAACTTTATAAAAATATTTTTACGACACCTAAACATGGCCTTTAATTTGCTGCAATAAATATATATTTCGACACCTATGAAAACTTCAACCAAACACCACCAAAACTTCACAATAACCTCAAAATAACCTATCCCCATCATCTAAACCATTTGCCAACATTTTTACATCAAAAACAATAATTTAACACACAATACATATGGATTCATGGCTTCAAAATAAAAGATAACCATAAACATATAAAAGATGTATTGAAAAAGGTTTCAGAATACTTACAACCACAAGTAATAAGCAAGATAAAAATCAACAATGAAACCTCCTTGGTTCCTCTTGTGATTCGAACACCATAAGCAACCCAAACAACCAAACCAAAGCCTCCAAACACCCAAAAGTCTTGATCACCAAATGCATAATCTTTAACTCAAATCTTGCATAAAGCCCAATTTAATTATGAAACCCTAACTTTATAATTATTGATTAACCTCAAAATTGGATGAAATAAACCTTGAAACCACCTTAGAATGCCTTGATAATAAGCCTTGAATGCTTAAATTAGATCAAAAATCAAAAATGGTAAATTCTTGTGGGTGTTGTTGTTGTACCGTGACCAAGAACAAGAGAAAAGGAGGGAAGAAAAAAATGTCGATGGTTACTATGTGTGTTTGGACCGGCCCTTTTATGGATTGTTTTTTATATTTATAAATTATTTAAGTGTATGTAACAGTATAAATTTTAGGTGGGATTAAAATAAGAGGGTGGTTGGTTTTTAGTTTGTAGGATCTTAAAACAATTAAGGGGGTGTTTGATTTATTTATTTTTTTTCTTTTTTTTTAATTTTATTAAGTATTATTACTTGTATATAAAAAATGGTAAGTGGAAAATAAAAGATGAGGTTTAAGTTTGAAACAGGTTTTTAGCAAGGTTCGACCAGGACGCGAAAGAAAATAAATTTTACTAAAAATAAAATTTGTAAAAGACTCGGGGTGAAATATAGAAATATTCGAACTATAACGGATACGAAGGCGAGAAGTAAGCTAAACGGCAGCTTAAGATTTAATAAGGCGTAGGATTTACTGAATCGGGTAACGGTAAATATAAATTTTTTACGTAAAGGTAAAATAAGAATAAAAATAGGATTATATTATTTACCTGAATTTTACGAAATCTCACAGTCGATCTCCCTAAGGGAACTCTGGTCCCCAGAGTTCAACTAGTGCCGACAGTTGGCGAGGTGTTCGAGAAAAGGTGTGGGTACTTGCAATAATTATGTATACGCACACAAAAATTTTCCCTTCTTGGAAATATAAGTAGAAAATTGAGTTCGACAAAATTTTCAAACTACTCTCAGCATAGCATGGTCCTTCTTAAATTATGCATAGGTGATCAGGCTATGTATAATTAAGGACTAACAATGACATGCTTATTTTCGTCAAACAAATATTGAGTAAAAATAGTTAATACATAAAATGTTTGAAATGTGCATGTAGGTACGGATCAGTTGTTATGAAATTCCTTAATGAAAGGATTGAATATTTGTATTGATGAGAAGGCAAACAGAAACGAGGAATTAATAAATCGTACCAATGACCAAAGTAGCATATGTCATGTGACAATACATATCATGATCGAAAAATAAATTTGTACTGATAATCAATGTGAACATAGGAATAAAAGAATTTACTAATCTTCAAAGAAAGTGAATGCCAACACAAAGAGGTTATAATGAATTCGATATTTAGGATTTGAGAATCCTACAAGAGAGACCAAATATTTTTATGAGCAATGCAGCAAACAATCATTTATCAATGCAACAAAAGAATGAATAGATCATAAAAAAATTATGAACATAGAATCGCAAAGAAAATCAACGAGGGTATATGAAGAAACAACAAAAGATATTGCGAGCATGAACATGTCAACGACTTAAAAGAGTACGCAAAAGAAAATATGTACATATGTTATAATGGTCGAAAGAATGAATATAGAAAATGATCCGTATAACAAATTACGAATCAAAGAAGTATAGATAATTATCTGTACAAATAATCAAGCAAACGAAAGAATCAACTGATCATAATAATAGAAGAGAGGAATAAGTATTAAGGATATAAAAATATAGCAATTGTCAAAAGGAATGAACGTAAAGAATTATTCGATCAACAAAATAAACATGGAAGGGTAATTTGTTCTAACAGATTACGAACCGAAAAGACTATAGAGAGTCATTCGTAAAATTAACTGATGCACACGAGAGTATTAATAACAATAGCTGAAAGAGGCATATTTCAAGGAAACACTATGTCAAGGATGCTAAACAAGATGGGAGAATTAATTGTACAAACAATTAAGTATTTAAAGAGAGTTAATACCAAATGGCTAAAACAGTACATAATAAGGATATAGTATATCAAGGGTATTGTATATCAAGGATATTAAAATGGAATATGAGAAGTTAATTGTACAAACAATTATTTATTAAAAGAAAGTGGGTATATCCGTACCACAAAGCAACAATACATCGAGAGTTTTCAAATAAATATTTTAAATAAAAAAATATTAATAACTATGACGGTCAAGATTTCCACTTCAGAGTGGGGCTGCTTGTTGTGTCATTCCCAAATGACATTCTAGTCGGAAGACGTGACCTTCATTAGCATGGTTTTCACAAGGGTCTTTGTGCGTGATTCATTTTCGGCATCTCGGGTCTCGTTCCGTTCTAGGCGAAAGAGCACGTCAGCCATACGTTGGGCTATAAGTCACTTGCTAGATGTCGAACTTTGGCAGTTATCTTCTTGGTGGCATAGCTCTCCAAAATCACAAGGATAAAAAGAATAAGACATTAATGAGGCGTGTTCCAAAAGTAGGTGCTCCAAGGCGACACATACGAGATGACAAGTTAATAGTCGTATTCCAATTAGTCGGCATGCTTCTATGCAGTAGGTTACTTGATGACGTATGCGTTACAAAATTACGAAGCGAGTGTCTAAACTCGTAGTCGATTAGTAAAATAACCAATGGAATCGAGAAAGTATGTCAAAATTTAATATCATTGAAAATAGTGTTATGGAAAAATCATGAGAAGTTTTAGAGACCATTTTATCGCTAACAATGTCTTGAGAAGGTTTTAGAGATCGTCATATCACTCACAACGTCTTGAAAATAAATGAGACAATGGTGTTACTCGCAATGTCTTAAGAGAATAGTTTTAGTATTTATATAAACAACATTTATATAAAATTTTAGAGATAATCTAGAAGGTAGATATAAGTGATAGAAAATAGTCAACATTTGTATAAATTGCCCTTAAATAAATAAGTAGCGATACTCTTAATGATAGGCGTAAGAGATCGAAAAGAAAATTAAGTATTATATAATCATTATCCATATAATACTAATAGTAATGCTCGAGGGAGTAAATATAAGGAACCAGGAAGTACGCGCGCACGGATATCGGATAAAACAAGGAGAGACTCTAAATTTTGAAAAATAGCCATAGTCTAGGTTTTGAAAATGACCCAGTTCTCTATGACCAGTGCTCTGATACCAATCTGTAACACCCCCAAAATTTAGGACGGCATCGGAACGGTAACATTAGGGTGCGACTTTAAGGCACGAGGTACAAGTCACAGAAAACGACCTCAAAGTGAGACGTTTTAAAATATATTTCAAAATGTTTCACATTCGATACGTTAAAATATCAGAGTTGACAAATAGGTCCTAACAGTTTCAAAATATCACAAGTGTTTAAAACATGACATAATGTTTGGATAAAGTTTCCAACGATTGTAAATAAGATAAAGTTTTTACAAAACATAGTATTTTCAAAAGAAGTTTTATCGAATGTATAAAAATGAAGAGTCTCTGAATTTCAATCCGTGCGGCTTCCCTCTGAGGAAAAATACCTAAAAACCTGAGATAAACATGCTAAAAATGTCAACAAAATTATTGAGTGAATTCATAGGTTTTAAACATAAAACAATGATTAAGTAAATCAAGTAATGTTATTGTAATCAAACAATTTAGTGGACCACAAGATTTAAGTAATGTAGACAAGAGAAACAGATTCACCAAGTCTAAATAAAATATATTATTGCCCTAAGCTCATGACACCGAACCTTAACATGCATTATGATCCAAACCAGTAATCGAGGTTTGTGCCCCAAAACAAATACAGATGCTGCCAAACATCCTACAAATTACTTTAAATGTCAAATGCGCCCATGGTCAACATGAAACCATAATTCATGACGGGGATTGTCAGTCCCGATAGATCTATCCACAACATTCACGTTTACTACTCTAGTAATTTGTTGATCCCAATGAACAGATCTTGAACTCCTTAGCTTGATGTAAGGTTTAGTATCATTGGATAAATTTAAAGGCACAAAGATTGAAACTTTGAGTGTATGATATAAACTATGCGGAATCTAGTTTATACCACTAAGAAGAATAACAGTAAGATATGTTTGACACAGAAATACAACCAAAACAATAAGCTCCAGTATATTAATACGAACACTATTTGATAGTGTTAAGGTTTACAACCTTGAAGCTATAAATACTATGAAAGACTGATATGATATGTTGTGATCTATGCCTTAGGGTTCCTTTTATACAACAAGGAAACCCTAATGGGCTTACAAAACGCGTATAATAATAATGCATATCTATTCCTAATTTAACCCATGCATATCATAATAGCAGTACTAACTATATAAGACTAGCAGCACTAACTATTAACTAACAGTATTACTATACTAGCAGTACTAACAATGTACTGGCAATAGTAACTAATATAACTAACAGTACTAACAACTTAGACTGTTTTCATGAATCTTCATCATCAGCACTACCCATCACCAGCAGTATCAAGATTGAATCAGCACCACTAAGTTTGTCGAATTTATAATTCCCCAACAATCCAGCCCCAAAACTGAAGATATTCACTTCGTTAATCATCAAGTTTCTTCATTATCAACATCTTGAACACTAGGAGGATGTATCCAAACACTTCTTCATTCTTTTACCTGTGACTTAATAAACTTGAGAAGCTCAAATGCCATTGTACTCTTAGCTTCAGCTTTTAGCTTCCAGTTCAACATTTTCTTCAACATTTCCTCGATGAATGATACATTTCTCTACTTAACAAGTTGTAAGCGGTCAAAGTACCAACCATCAGCAATAGTGAACGCTCCACAATTTTCATACAGGTTTTAGTTAATCAGAGTCCAATCCTGTTGATTACTCCAAATTTCATCTTCAGCATTTGGTCCAAACATTACCTTGAGATCTCCCTAAAGCAACAAATTATAACCTTCTAGAGTATTGTCTTCAAACCTTTTCATCACCAATCTGTGCAAATCCATTAAGTCTTGTCTATTAAATTTCCTCATCATACTAGAGAATGTTTTTTGATAACTAGTATTACCATCTGCTCTAATTATCTTATAAACATGAATATCCTCCATATCAACACTTCCTAAGTTTTGATATTCCCAGTCAACTATAGGATACTTAACAGACATAATCTCTGGATCCACAGTCTCATCTTCATCTCGAACAACTACTAACCACATTCTCAACTCTTCCTTTTCTTGCTCATAGTATGTTGCTGCTTCTTCATTACTTTCTGCAAATGCTTGTTATTTTATCACTTTAGATTTCTTGGGTGACTTTTGCTTACTAGTTGAATTTGCAATTCTCTTTATCCTTTTGCCAACTTTCTTTGTATTGCTACCATCTTCTTCAGAATCCATAGGCTTAAAGTCATTAATCCACTTCTGCTCCTATTGGTATAGCTTCTGAAGTTCTTCTAAAGTCTTATGCTTCAGTTGTTGATGGGTGTATTTACCCATATGTTTGAGATAAGTAATCATCATGTTCCTGACTTGAGCTCTTGTAGATGGTTTGTTCCTTATTGCCTCTGCTCTTTCTGCTGATAATTGTTTCTTTCTTCTTTCAAAGTATTCTGCAAACAATGTGGCCCTTTCTTCAATTGTGTATTTTTCTTGCTCTTCATGTGTCAGTCTTACAACTAGTTCGTGATCAGCATCTATTCTGGCTTGAATTTCATCAAACTCTTCAGCCAAAGTAGCATTAGTAGCCTCTTCTTGCTTTTGTTTTTCTTTTTGTGCTCTGTCCAACTCTGCTAACTCTTCCTCATGTAATCTTTGAGCTAACTCTGCATCACTTTCAATTTGAGCTAACCCTTGAACCCTTCTTTTTACTTTCTCTGGTTTCTCAGGTTCTTCTTCAACCAGTACACCCTTACCTTTGTCTTTTGGATCAATAGTTGGAAGAGGTTGAAGTGTTGTTGCTGATCTAGTTAGTCTAGGAGTTTCTTCTACATCTCTGAAAGCAACTCCTTTTACCTTTGCTTTCTCACTCCTCATCTTTACTAAAGTCTGAGCAATGGTAAGATCTTCATCTATAAATGCAGTTTCAGCAGTTGTTGGAGGTGTTCTAGGTTCAGCAGTACTAATAGCTACACCAGCAGTGGTAACTGGTGCACTAACAACACTAACTCTAATGGTAGCCGTATTAACTGTCTCTCCTTCAATATTTTCCATATCATCATTAAGTACATCAAAGTCACTATCTTTGAACATTGACTTTGTCTTGTCACTTTTCCTCCTTTGTTTGGATGCATCATCCTCATCCAAATCATCATCAAAAGATTCAATCTGCCTATATATCCACATTCATGGGTGTGAGATGCTTGACTTTCTCTTTCTTTCTAATGTCTTGACTCTTTTCTTTAGTTTGAGGATCTCCACCGCTTGTGCATCCTTCTCTTTCTCCAAGTCAAGCACCTGTTTTGACAATTTTGTACACATAGCCATTAATTTTTTTAGTTTCAGCCTACCCTCATCACTTTTAGGTGTGTAACCTCCTGTAAGAGGTGAATCATGGGGTGCAGGTGGTAGAGTGTCCATCAATTCAAAAGTATGTTCTATGCTGCCATCCCCACTTCCAAATGTGTGACCTTCTAGGAGAGGTGGTTCATTGGGCTTTTCAAGCACTCTCTCAGACCTAGTCTAAGCAGGAGCACACCCAATGGTTTTTTGGCGCCTAGGACTGCCACCTGTATCTATTCCCTGAGGAATGTCAACATTAGGCATTGCCGTGGTCTGGGTCCTAATAATGATATCACTGTATTGTGCTGCAACTAAGCTAGCATCAGTAGTGATAGCCCTTTCTACATTGTCACCCCCTCCTTATAGACAACCTCATCAGCTCCAAGGTCTAGAGACACACTAGTCTAAGGTAACTCAGTGTCCTTTTTGGATCTCCTATGTTTTTGAGTCTTTCTGTGTTTTCTATGATATGTAGATGGAGATGGGAGTATTTGCGCAATGTTAGCTTAAGTTTGAGGTTCATGGGAAACTGTTGGAGGCGTTTCAATTTAAAGTGGTGCTGTTTGAGGTTCTGAAACATTTGGTTGTGAGATAGAGGGCGTGGGTTGGGGTTCAGGGGGTATTGTTGAACCTTCACCCTCAGGTGCATGGTTTTGCACCAACATGGAGTCAAAAAGTGGAGTGAATTTTCCTGAAAAACCTTTACTTTGCCTTGCCATATTTGAGAAAACCTTTTTAGTATGGCTTGGTGTGTCATAAGTATCATTAAAAGGTTCTGGTAAATCTTTAAGTTGGTTATTCAAAAAGAGTTGTAAAAACCTTGGATACATTAAAAACTTCTTTGAATCCAAGTTCCTTAACATACCATCAAAAATCAATTTAAAAAAATAAATTTTTGACCCTTTGTCAAACATATAACTACTGAAGCCAAATTGGTTGAAAACTCATTCCAGCCAGTTGATTTTGAACTTATACAATGAAGGATGGTATGTATCAGGAATTTCCATTGTAGAGAGAATGAACCTTTTTGAAAAGTAAGTTTTGTTTAAAGCTGTTCATACCCCCATCAATGCAAGGTTTTCAAAAATTTCATCATTTATGAGGCAAGTAATACCATCCTCATCATCAAAGAAAAGTTCATTCCTTACTGGTGATTCTAATATTACTACTGCCTTGCCATCAACTATGGCATGTATTTGCTTCACTGAATTGACTATTTTGGAAGTAGTAGTATTCCAAAACTATTCAATATAAGAAGCATAGAGAGTGGGACTTACAGTGAGAGCATAGTTGATCGAACATGTAGAGAGGAAGTCCACTATCTGATGAAATTCTGCATTCTCATCACTCTTTTCCAAATATGCGACCATGTTGTGTTGGTTTACAAAAGCAAGATTAGCCATGAATAATTGAATTTGTCTGTGAGAAAATCGATTAGGTTTTGATGAATTATGAGCAATTAGTATTTGTAAAATATATTGTTTGATTAATAGGCTTATATAGACACTAAAGGAAACTTAAGATGAAAGTAGCCGTTAATTTTTCAAAAATTACCCCTGAATAGTATTTAGTAATGATAACTTTTAGCAGCACTAAGTTAGGCTAGCAGTACTAAGTTTGTACTAGCAGTACTAACTTTTGCACTTATAGTTTTTGACAAACTACCAGCCATCAACGGATTTGAGAATTCTTTACCAGTCGTCATTTGCCTTGGAATAACCAATTCTTTCTTTTCTGTTAGACATGGTTAATTGATGACCATTTGTTATGTGGTGAAAACCAACATGTGAAACATCAGCAGTATTAACAAAGTCACCAGCATTCACACCAAATTAGCATATCCATTATTAATCAAATAACCTTTAAGCTATAATCCTGCAAAATGTTAGTTCCATACACAAAGAAAAACAATCCTAAACATCTTGCATATTGCTCATAATAACTGACAGTATTAACTTCTAAGCTTAGCAGTACTAAGTATCAGTTACCAGAATTAACCCATTTTCATCACTTGGCAGCTCTTGCACTCTATTCTAAGCATCCATGATGTATAACCCGATGTACTTATACACATAGTTCCATATAGCCTTCCCATAAACAAAGATTTTATGTGTATTATCAGCTGCACCAATTCACATATACAGCAGCACTAACTGAGCCTAGCAGCAGTAATGTTTGTACTAGCAGTACAAAGTTTCACCCGGCAGAATTAACTAAGCCCAGCAGTATTAAATAACGTGGCATCATATTTACTTTTCAATATTAACTTAAACAACATATGTGTATAAGCCTTTGTACCTATACATAACTAACCTCCCCTTAATCCATGCTCTAAGGATTAAGCATACCAATGCTTGCAACCAAAAAGTTAAACCTGCTAACATCAAAAGCCTTTGTGAGAAGATCTGCAACATTGTGGTCTGTGTGAATCTTGATCACCTGAATTAAACTCTTCTCATAAGAATCTCTGATGAAATTGTGTCTAATCTCTATGTGCTTGGTTTTAAAGTGAAACACTGGATTCTTCACAATACAAATGGTGCTTTCATTATCAATGTAAATCATGGTGTTTATGAAGTTGAACCCATAATCAAGCATTTGATTTTGAATCCCTAGCACCTGTCCATAGCAATTAGCAGCAGCAACATACTCTGCTTCAGTAGTAGAATTTGCAACTATAGTCTGCTTCTTACATTGCCATGAAATCAACCTCTTGACAAGAAATTGACAACCTCTTATTGTGGATTTCCTGTCAAGGCTAGCTCTAGCATAATCACTATCAGAAAAAACTTCCAAGTCAAATGTTGAATCTTTAGGATACCAAAGGCCCAATTTAGGTTGACCTTTCAAGTATCTAAAGATCCTCTTCACAGCATGAAGATGTGACATTTTAAGAGTAGCTTGGAACCTTGCACAAGCACAAATAGCAAACATTATGTCAGGCCTAGAAGCTGTTAAGTACATCAATGATCCAATCATTGAACTGTATAAATGAACATCAACAACTTTAGCTTCTTCATCCTTAACCAATTCCTTATTAGTCTCTATTAGAGTGCTTGTTGTCTTAACAGTGGCAAAATTAAACTTCTTTAATATTTTAGCCACATATTTATCTTGGCTAATGAAGATTCCATCCTCCTTTTGTTGTACTTGCAATCCTAAGAAGAAAGTGAGTTCCCCCATAGAACTCATCTGGAATCTTTTATGCATCAAACCTTCAAACTCATCACATAAAGACTTCTTTGTAGACCCAAAGATGATATCATCAACCTACACTTGTACTAACAAGATATCACCTTTGTCCTTCTTGATGAACAAAGTCTTATCTATAGTGCCTCTTCTAAATCTATTTTTAATTAAGTAGGTAGACAAGGTCTCATGCCAGGCTTTAGGAGCTTGATGTAGACCATATAAACCTTTTTCTACCTTATACACTTTGTCAGGAAACTATGGATCTTCAAAACCTAGAGGTTGGCAAACATATACCTCCACTTCAATAGTACCATATGAGAAGGCACTCTTTACATCCATCTTGTACATAATGAACCCCATACATGATGCATAGGCCAAAAATAACCTGATTGCTTCTATCCTAGCAACAGGAGCAAAAACCTCATCATAATCAATACCTTCTTCTTGGGTGTAACCTTGTGCAACCAGTCTTGCCTTGTTTCTAATGACAATTCATCTCTCATCTTTCTTGTTTCTAAAAACCTATTTGGTTCCAATGGCCTTCTTGTCATTAGGTAGATCAACCAATGTCCAAACCTTCTGAAGTTGAAATTGTAAAAGCTCCTCTTGCATTTCTTCTATCCAGCTTGGATCTTCCAGAGCTTGAATCACTTTCTTGGGTTCATTTTGAGAGAGAAAACAGGCAAATAAGCAATTTTGATAATCTTTGTGATTTGTTCTCCTATTCTTATTAATGTAACTGACCATAGTATGTTCATCAGAAATCTTGGTCATTCTCCTTGTTTGAATAGCTGAATTAAAGTCTCCAATGATCTCTTTAGGATGATCCTTGCCAATTCGGGTTGTGGGAATATGACTGACATTCATGGTTGTTTCCAAGTTGTTTAGGCCAGCTGCTGCACCCACATCTTCTTCATCATAAGAATTACCAAAAATTCCAGTATCATCAATTGAAAACACATTTGGAACATCTGGAAGAGTAAATACATTTTTGAAGGGAGAAAATTGTTCAAATAGATGTTCCTCAGAAGTTCTAGCAGCATTAACTGGTGATGATGGATCATCATTAGTAAAAGATGGTCCAGTATCACTAACAGGTGTACCAACATTATTAAAACTATTAGTACTGTTAGGCTGCTTTTCCAGTTGAAGTAGCCTTTCAAACTCACTTCCTGTGTCTTGATCATCTTTCCCATCTTTATCTAAAGCTTCACTTTCATCCAATTCTGTAGGCTTCACTCCTGCATCTTCTTCACTATCCTTAGTACCTTGAGAGATTAATGGATCAGTTGTGCAGATAGGTATTAGGATGTATTCTTGTTCATGTTCTGTCTTTTTCTCAGCTTGACCTGTAACAATATTATCTCTAGTTCTTGCAATACCATTAGTTTGATTTCCTATAACAACTGGCACATAGTTCATAGATATTGTCTAAGAATCAACATCAAAAGCCCAGTCTGGTCCATTTCTTGTCACATTAGGTGCATTTTCAAGAAATCTAATGTTTAAGGTCTCTTCAACTATCTTGGTCCTCTTGTTAAATACTCTCATAGCCTTGCTAACCATAGAGTACACAACAAAAAAATCCCTCATCAACTTTTCCATCAAACTTGCCTAGATGATCCCTGGTATTTAAGATGGGAATAGGACACCCAAAAGGTTTCATAAAGTCTATCAATGGGGTTCTTCCACAAATAAGTTCACAAGGTGTCTTGTTATGAGGCTTAATGACTAAGACCCTATTTAGCACATAGCAAGCAGTATTAACTACTTCAGCCCAAAAGGTGGTTGGCAACTTAGAGTCAACTAACATAGTTCTTGTAGCCTCTATCAGTGTTCTATTCCTCCTCTCAACAACACCATTCTGCCGAGGAGTCATAGCAACACTGAATTCCCTCTTAATACCCTTCATTTCATAGAACTGATTCATTACATTATTTTTGAACTCAGTTCCATTGTCACATCTGATAACTTTTACTTTATGGTCTAGTTGATTTTCTATATCAGTTATGAAGGTCTTTAATATCCCACTAGTTCTATCCTTAGTGGCCAAAAAGAATACCCAAGAAAATTTACTAAAGTCATTAATGACAACTAGGCAATAAGACTTTTTCATTAAACTCTTAACATTTGTAGGGCCAAATAGGTCCATACGAAGCGTATGTAAGGGTTTTCTGATAGAGTTCACAAGTTTGGCCTTATAAGAGGCTTTGTGTTGCTTTCCTTTCTGACAAGCAACACAAGAATGATCATTTTCAAAAATCTTTGGAGGCAAACCTCTAACAAGGTTCCCCCTCACAAGTTTGTTCATGTTTTTAAAGTTTATATGACCAAGCCTCCTATGCCATAAATTGGATTCATCAATTGTGGCCTTAGCA